>LNAC01000221.1:1423489-1470746 GCA_002007465.1 Ailurus styani
TGGGGGGTCGTGGGGGGTAGGGAGGGAAAAATAATGAAACAAGATGGGATGGGGAAGGAGACAAACCATAAGAGACTCCTAATCTCACCAAACAAACTGGGGGTTACTCGGGGTGGGAGGGTAGGGATAGGGTGGATGGGTTATGGACATTGGGGAGGGTTTGTGCTATGGTGTGTGCTGTGAAAGGTGTAAGCCTGATGATTCACAGACCTGTACCCCTGGGGCAAGTAATAATAATAAAAAATAAAAAAATAAAAATAAAAAAAGATAGACCATATTCTCAGCCGCAAAACAAACTGCAATAGTTTTTGAAATATTGAAACATTACAGAAATATTTTTTGACCACAACATAGTTAAGTTAGAAGTAAAAAATACAAAACACCTTTTTAAAAAGCCCCAAATGTCTGGAAATTAGACAACACACTTATTTAAGATGACCTATGGGGTCAAAGAAGAAATCACTGAGGAAGTTAAAAAATATTTTTGAAGTAAGTAACAATAAAAAACAACAAATTAAATTTTAATTTTAATTTTAAAAATTTGGGGATGTAGCTAAAACAGTCAAGTATTACATGCTGATTTAAGAAAGTAAGAAAGTTCTCAGTCATCTAAACTTCCACCTTAACAAGTTAGAAAGACAAGAGCAAACTAGATCCAAAGTAAGCAGAATAAAGGAAACAATACAGAAAAGTCCAAAAGTCAATGAAATAAAAAGCAGAGAAAAACAACAGAGGAAAAATCCTCAGAATCAAACACCGATTCTTTAAAAATGTAATAAAAACCATTCAACATCTGGTTAAACAATAAGGAAAAAATGGAGAGAGGACACAAATTATCAACATCAGGATAGAGAGAACATTACTGCAGATACAACACACATCAAAGTAACAATAAGGAAATATCACAAACAATTTCACCAATAAATTTGATGATGTTGGTGACATAGACGAGTTCTTCGAAAGACATGAACCAGCAAAGCTTACAGAGGAAGAAATAGATCACTTAGTAACCCTGTATCTGTTAAAGAAGCTGAATCTATGGTTAAAAATCTCACACAAAGAAAATTTTAGGCCTACATGACTTCCTAGGTGAAGTCCACTCAACACAAAAAGCAGAAATAACCACCAATTCTACAAAAGTGCCTTGAGAAAATGGAAGAGAAAACACTTTCTAACTCATTGTAATAGGCTAAAAATATTCAGACACCAAACAAAGACAAAACAAGAAAATAAGGTAACTGACCAGTATTTCTCATGAACACAGACACAAACTTCCTTATCAAGATATCAACAAATTGGGTCCTGCAATATAGAAAAAGCGTACTGCATTCTGACCAAGTGGGGTTCATGCCAGGAAGGCGGGGTTGGCGGAACACTCAAAATCATGCAGTGTAAGTCACCGTATTACCCTTGACCGTCTCACTAAACCCAGAAAAGCCATTTGACAAACTTCAACACTATGATATGAACTTTCAGGAAACTATGAGTAGAACGTAACTTACTCAAACTGATGAAGGACATCAGGATAAGTGAAGGCACTGAGCCAGAGAACATATTTGTCAAGCATATATCTGAAGCATGACTTCTTTATTTTTTATTTTTTAAAGATTTTAATTTTATTTATTTGGGGGAGAGGGAGAGACAACACAAGTGGAGGGAGGGGCAAAGGGAGAAGGAGAAGCAGACTGACTCCCCGCTGAGCAGGGAGCCCAACACAGGCCTCCATCCCAGGACCCCGAGATCATGACCTGAGCTGAAGTCATACACTTTACCAACAGAGCCACCCAGACGCCCCATGGATCTCAAAACCATATTACAAACAAAGGTATATAAAGGAATTCTGATGTATGTAATAAATCCAAGATACATGATACAGAGGCAGTGGGAGAAGGAAGTCTCTCCGGAGAACAGTTCTCAATTCCACAATTCCACAGTAACTTCCCCTTTCTCTGCTTTTTTTCCTCCCCTGGTGACTGCATATACAGGGAGAAGGTTGGAGCTTATGTGACTTTTTCAGGGAGAAAAGTAGGTCTTCTTTTTGGATGATGTAGTTCGTACAGCATGAGACCAGTGGCCTGGGCTTATGAGCTGGCTCTGTCTCGTGGTGAGAGCCGTGCCCCTCTGATAAGTGTGGGAATTTTCATTTTTGCATGGCCCTGGGGTACTGGGACTATTGGTATTATCTCCAGGAGCAGAGCCTGGAGAAAACAGCATGCTGGCTAACACGGCTTTTCGCAAACCCTTCTGGGAGAAATTGTTGGGTGAGGAAGAAGAGCTTTGCAGAAATTACAAAGTCTACTTACTTATCTTTTACTGGAGCAAAGTCATAGCAGGGTATCTAAGCTTCAATAGGGCTAAGAGCTGTGCTCGTTTAGAGTCAAGAATTTCCCATGCTTGAGATGCTTATTAATGTCTGGGCAGACCAGTGGCAGGAATGTTGAAACCACAGTGGGGTATTTGGGAATTGTTCTCAGCAGATGCCTAGCCACATCCTCACATGTCTTGTCATGTGTAGTAGCACCACGGGAAGGAACTGGTTGCTCAGGTGAGCTGATGGGGCACCTCTCTTTCTACTTTAACTTCAGAGGCTAGGGGACAGGGGGCGTCCACATGAAACCCCAGCTTCCCAGTTGTCTGGCATTCGATGGTCTTCTGCGAAGGCCCCTTTCAGACCCTGCACCAGGAGGTCCAGAGCTGAGGCTGCAGAGCTGGGCTGAGCCCAGCTGGGAGCGGAACAAAGATGCCTGGCCTCACAGGTGACACCAGCTCCAGCGGCTCTTGGTTCTGAGGTCAGCGGTCTCTGATGCAAAGGCTGGTGGAGGTGTCTGTGGGTGGGGCCCTGAGACCACAAGGGCCGCCAAGGCAGGGGCAAAGCAGCTGAACATAGGTCCAGGCCACACCTCGAGGGGGTGCAGGAAGGATGGAGGGCGTCTGGTAGTTCCTGCTTGCCAAGGTCTGACCAGATCTCATTGGCTGCAGAGTACAAGGAAGGTATTAGTGGTATTTATATAACTCTCTTTGGAGAATACCGCAAAGCTAATCAGCATTATAATCAATCTGTACTTCAGTGGCACATAAAGTAGGAGAGGAACAAACCGGATTAGTGTGAGCTTGCATTCTTCGAGTTAGTGGGTCATTGGAGACTGAGTAGATGGTTTAAAATGAGTTAACACTCTATTTAAAAAATGACTTATAGTTGATGATGTTTATAGTAAATGGCCTCAAGACCATAACCAGTGGGCCAAAAAACATGAATGCATGTAAGTCCCATTAAATTCCAAATCACCAGCTTAATTTCAGCAGGATAACACCACCCATGCATTAAATTAACATTAACTTGAATTGTGTTGCTCTGTTTCCAGTTTTACACTTTAAATTTTTGCTGTTATCCGAGAAGCATAAGGTGTACAGATTTTGCATTTGCACACCTTTGAGTAATGTGGTAATAAAGTTATTATAACTCAAAACTGAGTTCTCAGTGGGCAAGGGGAGTTTTGAGAGCATCTGAGAGCCTGGCCCCATGGTCTATGCTCGGACCGTCAGCGACACCCAGTGGCCTGAGTTGGAATTGCAGCCCCACGGAGTGGTCCCTTGAAACCTTGGTCTCCTGGATGCTGTCAGTCCTCTTGGGATGGAGGAGGCAGCAGTCCCTCGTCTCCCCTGTTCCCCGTTCCGTCTGTGCCACACTGTGGCTCTCCAGCTACTGCCAGCAATTATATGGACAGAAGTAGGCACCGTGTGCCTGTTAGGGGAAGTTTCCAGGAAGGCATTGCTAAGGATTACAAGCAGTCTCGCAATACAGACAGCTTGGCTAGACACTCTCTCGTCTGATATTTTGGGTAATAAGCACCCTGCCACCAGGAGTGTTTAACCAGCATCCGAGCAGATTCTCAGGGTGCCCGTGAGGCAGGGGCAGGGACAGGCCCAGGCTCCCAGCCACCATCAGAAGCTGGCCCTAGGCTGAATGGGGCTTGGAGTCTCCCAGGGGGTGGCAGTGTCCAGGGACATCAAGGGGGGAAAGCATTCTGGTTACACATCTGGAAATTGTACTCACACTCTGGCGACCTTCCTTATAAGGAGATCTTCAGCCTGTGTACCTGCACTCCGACCAAAATGAGGTAAAGAAATGGATGTGTGCCTTGCTTTAAGTGAACTCTAACCTGTTATAACCACGTCCCCTTTCCACCATCATGGCTGACAAAACAGGTGTCTTCATGAGGGGACGTTGTCTCTTGAACTCTGCCCCCCTCTTGCCCCTAGCTGGAAGGAGGCCATTCCTGTTCCCCCGGGAGGGCTCTGGACCCAGCTTCTCCATGGGGAGCTCAGAGAGGGCAAACTTGTCACCACATGGACTGTTGTCCTGAAGACCAGGGAGAGGCCAAGGTGAGGAACGCCCAGCCTTCCTGCCTCCACCTTACCCAGTGGCTCTCTTTCTGGGCTCTGATAGTGAGTCCCTGCTGCTCAGACCTGTTACACCCCTCCTTTCCTGCTGACACGGGCATGTTCCCTTGCTGAGTGCTCACAGATGGAGGGGAACTGCTCCCGGGGGTAGATCATGCACCTGCCAGGGCGCCAGCATCCGCCCTGTGCGCCGAGGCTAGCTGATGTTCCCGCAGATGCTGATACTTGATATCACGGCCCAGTCCAGCCTCTTCCCACCTTCCCCTCGCCTTCCCAAGGGCTCTTGTGCAATGATGTGTAGCTGGCCAGTCTGGCTGTGGGGCCAGGAGTCCGTTCTCCAGGGACAGAAGCACCCCCAAATTCATTTGTCAGGCTGAGGCCACCTCCTGTCATTCGTCTGGAGGGTTTTTTGTTTAAGAGAACTCACTGTATTACTGAGGTTGGCAGTCCTATGAAATCAGCTTTCACAAAGAATAAAATGTAGAATTACTCTAGAAATACGTCGTGAAAGTCTTCTGCCTCCAAGTGGGGAGACTGTGAGACTTCGGACCCCATGACATCAAGTATGAAGAGGTTGACATTGCCTTCTGGAAAATGGACATTACCTCTACATGACAGGCTCACCCACGGTGGGCCCCGGAGGATCCGAGAGAGTGTCCCCCCCACCCCCCAGCAGTGCCGAGGGCTGTGGCCTGGCCGTCTTCAAGTCTGCATGGCAGGATTTGATGATTAGGTCTTAGTGCTTTCGTTTCAGTTTTTGGTTTGTCTTTTGCAAGTAGCCAGTCTCCAGGACAGGCAGAGGTGGGCGGGGTGACGAGAGCCCGCGGTGACAGGCGCCTGTGGGGGGGCACCGTCCGCATCTGCCAGGGGCTCAGTGACCCGGAGCCAGGCTTTGAAATGGGCAATTTCGACTGTTACCTATTGTCTTGGGGTGCATTTTTGTCTAGCTGCGTCTCTTTTTGTGAGATAATGCTTGCTCTGGGGCTCCGTCGTGTGCTCAGTATTGCCGGTCCTTCTAGAAAAACTTGTTGGTGATGGAGCCTGGCTCTGGGACCCTGACAGACCACCTCATGCAGTGGCCACATGGCCCGCCACACGCGTCCTGCTGTTGGTCATGTGAGCCTCGCTCCTGTTGTGTTTCTGCGTCCTGGTGTTGGTGGCCAGGGCCATCCGTCCCCACCACACAGGGTGACCAGCTCTCAAGGGCCTTGTGTGAAGGACGGAAACTGGAGAGCCCTTTCCTTTGAAGCTGGTGACCTCACGAGCGTGGCCCCCGCTCCAGTGTGGACGGAGAGTCTGAAGAGTGTCTGGTGGTCCCACCAGCCTTCCCCACAGGGTCTGGCTTACTCTCCGGAAGTTTTCACCAGCCACTTAAATGTGGGGTTCCTCCTCCCTTGATCCTGACCTCAGACCTGTCTCCTCTATGCTTGCCTATCTCTAGGCCTCTTTCAGGATTTTACTGGGGTTTGAGCTGGGGATACAGACTCCGGGCATGAAATTGGCAAGTGACAAAATTGGAGAACTGCAGGTGTAACGTGAGGTCACAAGCAGCTAAGAGTTTTGCAAAAACCTCACAGGCAGCCGGCCCTGGGGGCGCTGCCTACGTGACCCAGGGAGGACGGGCGGGAGGGCTGTGGCCAGGCCCTGGGTGTACTCGTCTGCCGCTGGAGAGAGAGTTCAGGTGTGAAAGACAGGAATTACCACAACAAAAGCACTATGCTGGGTTTAGGTTTTCCTAAAAAATGCAGAAATTCCTTAAAATGATTGTTTCATTGGAAGAGGACCGTGAACACAAAGATCTTTCCGGCAAGAAAAAGGAGTCCTTTGAACTATTGAAACATCAAGGTTTTAACGTGTCTTCTGTGAAAACCAGGCAGCAAGCGTCACTGGATGGGGTGGGAGGGTCTTGTCTTCCCTCAGAGCGCGAGGAGGTTGAGGACGGTGAGTTTGGTGGGAGCAGGACTCAAGCCCAAACCCAAACAGCAACAGAAGACTTTGGCCCCGCGACTTTTTCTTTAACTCTCGGTAGCGAGACCTTCCCTGGTGCCCGGCGGTCCTGGTCCCCTGCGGATGCTGTGCCAGCCGGGGTTCTCGGGAGGACCAGAGCCAGCAGGCCAGACGGACCACGGACAGAGGGGAAGAGACCTGTGGGGGGGGGGTTGACTCACTGGATCATGAGGGCTGAGGGGCCCCTGTGGGTGGGACGGGGCTGCGGAAGCTGGCAGGTGGGTCCCAGTGGCAGCCCGAGGACCCAAGAAACTGCTGTCCCCCCGGGAGAAGGCGGATGACCCCAGGAGGCAGGGGGTGGGTCTGCCTTCCCGCCACCACTTTGTTCTGTTGGGGCCTCCACCCATGGGCTGAAGCCCCGTGCTCTGGGAAGGGTGATCATCACACCGTCTCCTGATCCAGGCACTGATTTCTTCTGGGAACATCTCACAGCCACACCTGGGGATAGTGTTTCACCAGCTTCCCGCGCCCTGTTGGCTGACAGGGAGCCCCGGGCTGCCAGCACGCTGTGGGGACAGGGGCTCTGGCCTCATCCCCAAAGACCTGGTGGGATGGGCGGGCCCTTCGCCTGGGCCTCCGGAGTCACCACCATTCGGCTCCCCTGTATTTTTCTCAGCACTTTTCAACATACGACTTTATTTAACCAGTTGATCATAACCACAGACAAGAAACCAGAAGAAATGTAAACCAGTAGACCCCTGGAGTATTATATGTTTCGGCCTCACGTCTCGGGGGGTCTACACAGGTGCCCCGGTGCCCCTGGGGTGAGTCCGAGGGCTGGGTCCCACCGTCCATCTCCCATCACAGGCACCTCCCAGCCCGGGACCAAAGCTGCCTGAAGGGCAGGCTGTCAACGCTCTGGGACTAGAGATCTTCTCTGTCACCGGAGGCGTCCCTGATGTGTGTGGGGCGGGGGGGGGGGACACTGATGGTGTCCCCCATCCTTGCGGGGTGGGGCGTGTGTGGAGCCTGAGCCTGGATGGAAACCGGGAGACCTCCAGGTCCCCCACTCCCTGTCCCCTCTGCTGGGGACGGGCCCCAGGGGACAGTGGCCAGGACGGGCCCCTCATCACAGGGAGTTGCCACAGCAGCATGCTGGCCTGTCCTGCACCTGCCCCGTCCTTCCCGGGGTTTCCTACAGCCCTTCTGGGCCTGGACCCTCAGAACAACATGACCTCTTTGGCTGAGCCCTTGCGATGTGTGCGGTCCTTCTGCTGGAAGAGAAGAGAGACCCACTGGCGTCACCACTGGGCCATGTGTCATTTTAGTAAAGGTGAGGCGTGGCCTCGCATCATCACCAACACTAGTGACAAACACACACGATGGTGGCAGAACCACAACTTAAGGACTTCTGTCCCTGCGCCCGGCTCTGCTCTAAGCATTATTCCTTCATCGTTCACAACGTACTTAGCGAGACCCTGCTGAGCACCGTCTACGCCTTACCCAAGCGGGCTGTGGGGTCTCCGCACCTTAGCAGGGGGAGCGGATGAGGAAACAAGCCGCCGTGACAGGAGGTCACACAGCGGTAAGACCCCGAAGAGCCTGAAAGTTGCGCGAAGGGACAGCGAGCGGTGGCGTGAGGACCATGGCGCCGGGGCGCGGGGCGCAGGGACGGAGCCAGGCTCTCTTTGGAAGTGCATCCTGGACAGAAACTTGAACGCAGTGCAGGGACGGGCCCTGCAAAGCTGCGGGGGAGGAGGACTCGGCAGGGGCCCCGCAAGGCAAGGGCTCCCTGACCTTAAACTTCACGGAGACACGCACGGCTCTTTGGGGCGTCGTGTGAGTCTTGGCAAATACACGCTCTCATATAACCGCCAGCAGCACCGTCAAGACGGACCATTCCATCGCCGCCCAGAGCTCCCCGACCCCTTCGTGGGGAGCCCAGCAGCCCAGCCCCCCTGACCCCGCGGCCGCTGCCGGCTAGCTGTCCCTGTGGCTCCTCCTTGTCAGAGGGTCATAGAAATGGACGTGGGCAGTCCGCACTTTCTGAAGACGGTTTCTTTCACGCGGCGCAGTGCGGGGCGACTTCAGCCCCGCGGTCCCAGGGACCAGGAGCTCCGTCTTTCCCTTTCGTGCCGCGTGGGAGTCCACGGTACCGAGTTTGTCCATTTGACCTACCTGTTTACCAGTCTGGGGATATTTTCACTGTTTCCAGTCTTTGGAGATTGTCATCAAACAGCTGAAAACATCCATGTGCAGGTTTTGGTATAAATGGTGTTTTTCACCTCCCTGGGGTCAGAGCCCAGGGGCGGGGCTTGCTGGCTGCAGGGGTAAGTGTGGGTGCAGCTTTACGGGAAACTACCAAACCGAGAAAACATTTTTTTAAATGTTTACATCGTAGTCCTCACCGCAACTGCTTGGGTAAGTGGTGTCCTTACCGCAGCCTGCCCGTCAGGGTACTAAGGTGCCCTCGGGTTCGGCAGGTGGCTGGGGCGGGGGTGGGGGGGCACGAGGCCGGGACAGGGCAGATCTCAGGAGTCTGGGCTCCACCCGGTTGTTTGAGGAGACGGCTTCTCTGCCTGCTGGCCTCTGTGGGATCCCATGCGGCTTCCTCTGCTCTCCCAACTCTGCCCCTCATCAGGCAGCCTGGCCCGGCCCCGCCATTGGGTGACACCTGTCCATCAGTGCATTTTCTCCCGAGGTGATGCTCAGTCAGGCAGGGTGCTCAGCCCTGTGCAGCCCGGGGCTGCCGTGTCCAGGGACGGCATGCTTCTCCTGCTGCTGGCACCTGGCAAAGCCACCGGTCTCCAGCAGTGCCCCTAGGGGACAGGAGGCGGCCCCCGCAGCTTGTTCCTGGCTGCCCTTCTCCCAGGCCTGACACCAGCCCAGGGAGCCAGCAGCACCCAAGGGTCACCAGGGGTCAGCCTGACCACTGTGTTTTCACTGTGCAGCAACAACCCCCTGACACCCCTCCACAGAGACTTGTTCTCCTGCAAAGGACATGTGCTCGTGCTTAAAAACTGAAACCATAGGTGAGAGCAGACAACGAAAAGGCAGTTTCTTGTCCTCGTTCCTTGAGGTTTGCCCCTGCAATGAACAATGTCTGCTTTTAGCCATCTGGTTGTTGGCTCACAGATGTAAATGTCAGGGTAACATACGTAAATGCTCGATTTATCAACCTCAGAGAGTGTCCATTAAGTCTACGGTAGGGAACGGAAAGAATTCGGTGTTTTATGACCTTCCTTTCTTCCTGCCCCTCTACTTCCTGGTTTTGACTTGTAAAATTAGAAGGTTTTCCCAAGGGTTCGACTTATGCTTGGAAAGAGTGACTTGAATCTACTTCTCGATGTGTCATCTCAAGACGAAATCTGCTGGGGAGTCAACTACAGGAAACGAGGAACTGGTGGGTGTAGACAGGCTTGCCCCCTCTGATTTCTATAGGAAGACCGAAGCCACCGTGGTCAAGTGTCCCGTGCTTTGAGTTGATTGTGAAAACGCACTGGCACAGCCTGAGGGCTTCACAATGCCGTGAACGTTACCTGCGCAGAAGCCAGCTCTGGGAGGAGGCCCCCGGGGAAGGAAATAAAAGGCCGTGTAGGGAACCCTTGGGTGCTTGGAGGACAAGAGTCCATGGGGACCGTCTCTTCCCTCCACTCGGTCATCTGCCCACCACCTCCGTGCGCGGAGCCATCAGGTCTGAACCATGACTCTCTCGGGTGCCCGGTTTCTGCCAGGCTTGCTAGCTGCTGTTGTCTTTATTGCTGCTGCTCCTGAGTGAGGGGGTCTCTACCATGTCGTCTGGGACTAAGACCGGCTCGGGATCTCTGAGTTCTAACTCGTGTGTCGTCCAAGCGACTTGTTTTCCACACACAGTCTTGGCAGAGACCCCTGCCTGTCTTCAGACTGCCTTCTAACCTGCCGTGTGGCGGTCGGCTTGGGGTTTTCCGCTGTGCACCCAAGTCCCACATTTTCCCTACACCCCCCCGTAGTCCACGGTTATGGCCACAGAGCCTGTGCCTCCCCAACAGACCTTCACCATCCTGGGAGTCTCTGCGGGTGCGGTGGCTGGCACTCTAGCGGGAGCCCCGAAGGACGGCCAGGGAGTTCAGATGACATCATCTGGGGAGGGTGATGGGGCAGAGAGGGACTCTTGTCTTCAGGGGCGGCGTGGCCTAGAGTGGCCGCTGACACGGTCACCCTTGTGACCCATGTTGGAGTGTGGAGGGACCAGACCTCCCTGCCCAGGAGTGCTCCCAGGAGGCTGCGCAGAGGCCGGATCCTGGACCCACACAGACACACACACACACAGACACAGACACAGACACACACGCTCAGACACACAGAGACACACAGACACACACACAGACACACGCAGACACACACACACACAGAGACACACAGACACAGACACAGACACACACGCAGAGACACACAAAGACACACAGACACACGCAGACACACACAGACACACACACAGACACACACACAGACACACAGAGACACACAGACACACACACAGACACACGCAGACACACGCAGACACACGCAGACACACACACAGACACAGAGACACAGACACACACACAGACACACACACAGACACACACACAGACACACACACAGACACACACACACACAGACACACAGACACAGACATACGCACTAACACACACACAAACCCACATATTTCAAAACTTTCACTGAATCACTTCAAGGTATTTCAAATATATTCAAAGATATTCTTAAAGTAACATCAGATTATTGATTCAATAGTATTGATACTGTTAGTTCATGTTCTGTTTCCCCGTCTCCAAAATTTCTCCTGTGGCTTCTCGACCCGGAACGCGACCACGGTCCCCACCAGGCTGCCTGGGTTCCCGGCTCTCGCTGCCCTTCTCTGTCTTCATGACATCCCGAGACGGCTCTGTCAGAACGGGCCACCCCTGGAACGTGTGTCTCCTCCTGGTGGCAGGAGACAGGATGTCCCTGTGCCCACACCGGAGGGCGCACGGGGAGGGGCTTTGAACACACTGGCTAAAGCGGGGGTGTCGGCACATGTGCAGGGGAGAAGCTGTCCTGGGGTCAGCGGCTGACCTTCGTGTCTGAAGCAGATGGGGGCATGGGGTGCAGCCCCATGGTGAGCGGGTCTGCGGCCCGCCTGCCCATGTTCCCAGGGCCACATGCTGTCCCACCTGGCCGAGTGCTGCGGTAGCCCTGCCAGGCTGATGACCATTGAGGAAACCACCATGGGGGGAAGGTGTCCCTGGGGGGGCAGGTGTCCGCAGGGAGAACAGGTGTCCACGGGGGAGCAGGTGTCCATCATGGGGCAGGTGTCCGCAGGGAGAACAGGTGTCCGCGGGAGGCAGGTGTCTGTGGATAAGGTCCAGGGCAGGCTCCCCTGGGGAGAGGTCAGGGTGTGTGTATGTGGGAGTGGGACTCAGAACAGGGACCTGCTGAGGAAGGGGACAGACGGCCCTGGGTAGGAGCCATGTGTCACTGCACAGAACACCCTCAAGCTCTGGGTTGTCACTTGGGAAACAGTGGTGTCCTGTGGGGCCTGTCCTCCGATCACACTGATGGCAGGGGCCACAGGATGGGGCCTGGAGTCATTTAGATCTTCCCACTTCCACATCTCCACCCCCAGGATGGCTTGAGGTGCGAGGTGGGGAGGTTGGGGGGGATGTGTGGATTCAGCTTCAAGGAGCCGTGGAGGCCGGGGCCGATGCCACTTTCACCTGGGAGTAGATGATTGAGGAGCCCTGGGGTCTGGAAGGCCGCTGGCTGGCTGCCGGGCCGTGGGAGGGCAGGTAGGTCCGGAGGAGCCTGAATGCAGAGTTTGAAGCAACTGTGGGAAGAAGAGCCGTGCTCAGTTGGCCAAGATGGCCCCGGGGGAGAGCCACGTCCCACCGTCCCCGTCCCGTCCCCTCCCCGCCCAGATGGCAGCCTCCCTGTACCGCCAGGGCCCTGTCCTGAGACCTCAGCCTGCGGCGGGGCCCAGCCCCTCCTCGGCATCACTCCAGATCCCCAGGCTCCCTGAGAGCAGGACTCCACCTCTTCTCCTGTTAAGGCTTGGAGCTCAGATCCCCGTGTGTGCTGCGGACAGCCCTCCGGTCACCTGTGCGGCCCCAAGCGGGTCCCTGCCCCCTGTCCTGCCCGGCAGGCTCGTCCATACGGTGGGAGGAATAGCATGACCCCTCCGGGTTACTGTGAATCGATGATGAGTGTGTGTGCGTGTGCATTTCCAGCGTCTGCCGCCCGTGTCAGGGACCATCCCGACTGCGCTGAATAAATTCACGAACAAGCATTAAATACAGAAGCCCAGGTAGCATATCATTTACAGCACCTGGAACTGTACTTGGCACAGAGGATCATAACACGTGTCGGTGGGACTGTAGGTGTTGTTATTTTACATACTGGCCTCAATCTGGAATGGACTGGGGCGTCCGGCGGGCAGCCCTCCTGCTGGCCTGGTGTGTGGCCTGCTGGCTCACGCATCATGAGGGACCATGTAGGCTTTGTGACTTGGGCCAGTCCCTCAGGGTCCTCGGCCTTAGTTCCCTCACTTATGACAACACTCACCTCAAAGGAGGCGGTGAGTGAGAACGAGTTCCTGTTTGTGACAGGTGAGCCACTGAACCAAGCATGAGCACAAACGCAGTCTGTTTCACCTTATACAAGAGGATCGGAAAACCAGAGAGGGAAGCCGAACGACTAAAGTCACACAGCACTCCTCAAGAAGCACAGGTGGAAGGGAGTCTGCCTCACAGGCGCGTCTCCCTTGTGCAGGAGGGAGCCAGGCTGGAGCTGTTCATGGCTGAGCACCCACCGGGGAGGGCAGGTGGAGACAGCCCCCCGGCAGTGAGTCATCCTTGAGCCGCTGGGACAGCATCCTCAATTCTACTTTCTCAACCTTGTGGGTTCGGGTGGGAGGCAGTCATGACCCTGAGACGTCCGTGTCCCAGTCCCTGGAACCCGTGACTGTGTGACTTCCCGAGAAGGACTTGGTGGGTATGATTAAGCACCTTGCAATGGGAGATTATTCTGGGTTATCCAGGTGAGATTTTGGGGAGAACTTTCCCTGCTGTGCTCAGAGGGAGACCCAGGTTTGAACAATGATCAGAGGGACACAGCACAGTATCGTCTGCTTTGAAGTTGGAGGAAGGGGCCGTAAGCTGCGGGGAGGGGTATCCTTGAGAAGCTGGAAAAGGCAAGGAAGTCCTTTTTCCCCCAGAGCCTCCAGAAAGGAGTGTAGCCCCGGCAGCCCTCGATGTGAGCCCGGGGAGACCTGGGCCCCAGCATGGTAAGATAATGCGGCGGTGACACTCGTCACGGCAGCAATAGAAAGCTGGTGGAGGAAGGACGGGAATGCTAGCCCCAGCGTGGCCTGCACAGTGGGGCTGGGGACCCCGGCAGGGCAGGCGGGAGCAAGTGAAGAGAGGCAGCAACCCGGCGCAGGGCGGCTCTGTGTCTGGCTGGCCCAGACCTGCAGAAGGGATGGAGGCCACGTGGTGCGCTGCCCACTCCTTTCAAGTCAGGGGGCCATGGGTCTTACCTGCATGTCTGTTCTCGTCCCGAATCTGCACTTCTGAGTATACCACATCTCCTTTCGGGTTTACTAAGAAAGGAAGTGCAGTTTGCAAGAGCTATAAGGCCCTTGCCTCTTGTCCAAGCTACTTCTCCCAGCCAGACCTTGTCCTCTGCACAGCCCCGTGGTCCTCCCCTGCCCCACCCCTGTCCAGACCAGCCCTGGGGCCCCTGCCCGGGTGGGGCACCCTTGGTCCTCACCATTGCTGTACACTGGCTGCAGCTCTATCCAGTCTGGAACATTGTAGTAGGTGGGCTCTTGGGGGTTGGAGTCTGAAGGGTTCCTGCGAGACAGAAACAGCCATGTCTCCCAGCAGCCCTGACAAAGCAGCTGTCGTCACCACTCCCCGCTGCCAGGTCCTTCTACCACCGGCTGGTTGCCAAGCCCGGACCTAGAGCCGAGCCGTACCCGACCGTCTGCTGTTAGGAGCGATCTCGCTACGGATCACGATGTTCCAGACATCATGGGCACCGGTACCTAGCAGGCACTGTGCTAGTGCTTATCACAATATGAAGCTGAATCTGTCCTTATCCCTCCTTTATAGGTCGAGAAGGGGATGGCTCCAAGAGGTGGAGCAACTTGCTCAAGACCACATGACTACAAAGGGCAAGAGCCAGGATTCCAGCTCTTAGAGAGACGAGGGTCTCAGAGAAATCAGTCACGATGAGGGCTCAGAGGGGCTCTGCATGGTTTGGATGCCATGGTCATGGGCTTGCCCAGAGGTGGACTGTGAGCCACGGTGAGGCTCCCAAGGTTAGCCTCTGGGATGCAAGATGGCAGCCCCTTCTTCACAGGCACCACCTCTGGTGGGCAGAGCAGCGCCCCCGGGTGGCCGCTGTGTGCCTCGGCCTGTTCAGGTGTCCCCAGAGCAGGTATTAGGCTGGTCATGTCCAGAGCTTGGCTGGTTGGTCAAGCGGAGATTAGCTTAGGACATGGATGGATTCAGTCTTGTCATGGTCACTCGGACCACCAAGGCAACAGTGGTAGAGAACATACATTACTAAATAAAGAAAAACCTCTTGATGCAAGAAGGTGTATGTAGCTAAGGTGGCTGTGAGAAGGTTCTGGCAATTGCCTTGACATACGCCCAGGGAAACAGCAACACAAAGGTCGCACCACCTATCTGTGTCCCCGGCAGTGAGCAGACCGGGTTCATTTTTATCCCCTGTGGGCATCTTACTAACCACATGAGACATAGCCCGGGTCTTACCTGGAGGGGTCAGAGGTCAGCCTTCCTCCTGCAAAGGAGAGCAGAGGGTCACTGGAGCCAAGGGGCACCGGTGCTCGGAGGCTCACGAGGACCTGCTGCGGGTCACCAGCCCTACATGTACCCAGCTCCGCCAATGCCCAAGGGAGGTGGCAGGTGGGGCAGCACTGCTGGCCCTGGCTCCCAGCGGGCACAGTTACAGCACGGAGGGGATTTTGTCAAAGCAATGCTCAGTCGCTGCAGGCGGGAAACAGGTCTGACCAGTTGTGGAAATACTGCACATTAGACAAGCAACAAGTCATCAGTTCCCATTGAGTTTCTGTTCTCACTCCTATTTGTCAGCCTTTCTCCTCTTCCTCCCATTCCCTGGGGGCTTGTAAGTGTGGAGAGGGAGACACACGGAGGGTGATGATGCTGGATAAACTCTGTTTCACCGAGGCATCTTCCATGCACTACGGCTGTTCTGGCAACTCTGTCTGTAAAGACGGATTCTGGGGGAGCAGGCGGGGAAGGTGGGGGCCGGGACTCTGGCAAGGAGAGGAGCTGCTCAGAGCTCGGGGGTGCTTACACAGGCAGCATGAGCCCGAGGGGCGGGGACGGGGAGGGCAGGGGCTCAAGCGAAGCTTACCCACCTGCTCTCCTGGGGAGACGGCAATACAACAGCAGAGCCACGACCACGAGGCCCACCGTGCTGAGCAGGCCCCCAGCCACGCCTGGGGCCACAGGGCCACTTCTGCTCCCTGTCAGCCCTGGAGGGGAGACCCCACGTGTGAGCCGGAGAGAGAGGCTTGTGGTCTCACATTGCTCTGACCCTGGAGCTGCTGCCTGGGTCTGGGAGGGAGGAAGAATCCAGGCACCAGGACTGGGAGGCTAGGCAGCAGCCCAGGAAATGGCTCTGCTCTCTGGGAGGAAGCTCCTGTCTGTGGCTGAGGCCAGGCTGGGGGGCCGGGATGGACGGGCCCACCAGTGAGCGTCAGGGTCAGTGATCCTCCTCGGCCCCCTGCTCCCACCAAAGTACCATCCCTGCAGAAACACTTCAGAAAAGGACCGTGTAGAGAACGGTCAGCTTTGTGTCCCTGTGCCTGAGAAGCCGTGCCCTGCTCACACACCACGAGGGCTCTCCGAATATCCCTGGGGGAGACAGCTGTTCACATCCATGGCCTGGGCACGGGAAACCCACCTGTGACGCTGAGTGTCACCGCCTCGCTGCGCTGGGCTCCCAGGCCATTGTCGGCCTCACAGGAGTAGTTTCCAGAATGTTCCGCAGTCAGAGAGAGGTTGACGGACGCTCCTCCTCCAGAGGGGGCCCATCTGCTCCCCAGGGTGGCATCCTCGTGATAAAACCAGTACAGGATCGGGGGAGAGCCGCTCTGGGCCTCACAGCGAAGCTCCACCACGTCCCCTACCACGGCCCGGGTCCCGGGAGCGCTGAGGGTGAGGACGGGGCGGGACGTTGGGACTGAGGGAGAGAAAAAGTGAATACAAGTTCCTACTTCTAACGTATTTGTAAATGAGCAAAAATTATAACAAATGACAAGGGTCGGATCTCAACCTTGGGTTCAATCTCTAGATGGAAACATGACAGACAAGGCAAGCGACCATAATCTATAGATGCACAAAAATACCCAATAGAAAAGTGTGGAAAGGGTATGAATTGCTAAAAACATCAAGCAGCCAATAAATAGATGAAGAGATTATTATTTCTGTTATTAATTAAATACATAAAATAAAATTAAAGAAAACCCAATCAGAAGGGCACAGCCTACAAAGAAAGATAGATAATATTCTAGGACCTGTGGACAAACAGGGACCTCAACATGGTACGGGAGGGACTGCAGATTTGAGACTCTTTCTTGCATGGCAAAACTTGCCAAATTTAAAATGCACATCAAATCTGACCCTGCAAATTTACCTCTAAGACTGCTTCCTTTAGGGGTACTGACATGAGATAGGCAAAGTCATTTGTGCAAGAATTTCTGTGGAAGAATTCTTATGATTGTTAAAACCTAGAGACAACCTTGTTAACTAACTAATGAAATACAAAAGACATCCAAGATGTATTTTTTAAGTGAAAATGCAAGTTGCATATTATGTATAACCTGATTCTACTTCTGTGAAAGAAATTTATACCTCTATGTTTATAATATATTTGAATATTTCTAGAAAATACCTATGAGTTCAGCAATTTAGAGGTAGAGCATTTTGGGTTTTCTACATAGACTATCACATCGTCTGTGAAGAGTGAAAGTTTGACTTCTTCTTTGCCAATTTGGATGCCTTTTATTTCTTTTAGTTGTCTGATTATTGAGGCTAGGACTTCTAGAGTGTATTATGCTAAGTGAAATAAGCCAGTTAGAGAAAGACAAATACCGAGTGATTTCACTCATATGTGGAATTTAAGAAACAAAACAGATGAACATAAGGGAAAGGAAGAAAAATAAAATAAGATAAAAACAGAGAGGGAGACAAACCGTAAGCGACTGTTAACTCTAGGAAACAAACGGAGGGTTGCTGGAGGGGAGGGGAGGTGGGGGGATGGGGTAACTGGACATTAAGGGGGGCACGTGATGGAATGAGCACTGAGAGTTACATGATACTGATGAATCTAAACTCTACCTCTGAAACTAATACTACATATGCTAACTAAATTATATTTAAATAAAAAAATTTTAAAAAGAGAGAAAAATAGCTGTGAAACTCTTTTCTTTTCTTTTTTCCCCAATGAAACTATTAACAAGTGGTTATATCTTGAAAGTATGTGGACATGAAAGTGCGTTCCTGCAGGTGGAATGTGTCCTTCCTTCACTGTTCACATCATCCCTTTTGTGCCATTCACTTTTCTTATCATGAAGATTTATGTATTTCTTCAGAATAATGAATTACTAAAAGCTCAAAAGTTGAATATCCACCATTTGCATCGACTGGGTTGGAACTGGAGGGGATTATGCTAAGTGAAATTAGTCAAGCAGAGAAAGACACTTATCATATGGTTTCACTCATATGTGGAACATAAGAAATAGCACGTAGGACCAGAGGGGAAGGGAGGGAAAACTGAAGTGGGGGACTTCATAGAGGGAGAACAAACCATGAGTGACTTGGACTCCGGGAACCAAACTGAGGGTTTCAGAGGGAGGTGGGTGGAGGGATGAGGTAGCCAGGTGATGGATACTAAGGAGGGCACGTGTTGCGATGTGCATTGGGTGTCATATGCAACTAATGAATCATTGAACACTACGTCAGAAACTAATGATGTACTACATGGTGACTAACTGAACATAATAAAAAAATAAAATTAAATAAAAACTGAAAAGTTGTGTTAAAGCACGACCATAAAGGAATGTCACAATGAAGACTCAGGTGAAGACCTGGGTAGGCCCATGGTTAACCTGGCTTTCCCATTGCCAGCTACATGTAAACTGGCTATTTTCTACCTCTAAGCCTTGCCTTTCTCTCCTGAAAATTGGGGATGAACGTTTCACTGGTTTATCTTTAAGATGAAGTTAGATATTAGATGCTAAGTATGAAGCACAGGGTCTAGCACATGCAAGGACTCAGTGATAATGATGATGATGGTGGTGATGATGCTGGTGATGATGGTGGTGGTGATGATGGTGGTGATGATGGTGGTGGTGGTGGTGGTGATGTTGGTAGTAATGATGGTGATGATGGCGATGGTGGTGGTGATGGTGATGTTGGTAGTAATGATGGTGATGGTAGTGATGGTGGTGATGGTGGTGGTGATGATGGTGATGACCAGAACATTCAACTCAACTGCCCTTAGCACAATTTTGCTCTACCCCAGTCCTCCCTAACAGGAGTTGGAGGTTTGGCCAGCCAGTAGGGGCCTTCACAACAGGTTCAGAGCTCACAAGAAGCAGCTTCTGTTTGGATATAATACTTAATGTCAAGAGGTCAGAGGGCAGTGTAAGGAATGGAGGGATTTGGTGGAGGGCTGGCCGATTCCATCCATGCCATCCTGCTTTCACCTCTCTGTGCTGGTTTCCTGTGCCCTCGCTGCTTTAAGAATCACTTTGTAAACAGGATTGGTTGTGTCTCTGAAAGTCTATTCACAGAGTTAATGGCAATATAGAGTTTTTAATATGGAAGTTTGAGGCATATTTATATTTCTGGTAATAAAGGAAGCACAAGAGTAAAGGCTTGCGGGGGTCAAAGGAGAAAAACCCAGGCAAGGAATGGCCAAATCTTTTTTTTGGAGCAGAGAGACACATATTCAAAATTTCTGAGTTTCCTTTTCGTAACCATCATTACAGATCAGTATGTAGTTTATGGTCTAAAGAGCCTTTGCACGTCTAGTGAGGAGTTTTGATCCCATAGAGGAAGAG
Source organism: Ailurus styani (assembly GCA_002007465.1). Lineage (NCBI taxonomy): Eukaryota > Metazoa > Chordata > Mammalia > Carnivora > Ailuridae > Ailurus > Ailurus styani. The sequence goes on from LNAC01000221.1 coordinate 1,442,973, forward strand.
GGACCCGGACTTGCAGATGGGGTGTCTGCTGGCAGGAATTCCCCGGGGCTGGGCCGTCACACCAGCAGTGGGGATGCTGGAGCTCCCCTCCGGCTGCTGGGGAGAGAAGGTGTGCCAGGCTTGGTCGTGCTGCTGTGGGGGGGACCAACCCACCTGTGACTCTGAGTGGCACCGCCTCGCTGCGCTGGGCCCCCAGGCCATTGTTGGCCTCACAGGAGTAGTTTCCAGAATGTTCCGCGGTCAGAGAGAGGTTGACGGACGCTCCTCCTCCAGAGGGGGCCGAGCTGCTCCCCAGGGTGGCATCCTCGTGATAAAACCGGTACAGGATCGGGGGAGAGCCCCTCTGGGCCTCACAGCGAAGCTCCACCACGTCCCCCACCACGGCCCGGGTCCCGGGTGCCCTGAGGGTGAGGACGGGGCGGGATGCTGGGACTGAGGGCAAAAATGTTAGTTGACATCAGTATCTTTTCACATTTCCTTTATTTTCATTTCTCAGAGATTACCTCTGTATTTGTGACACTTTCTAGATCTTTCCTATGTATAAGAATACTCATTCACACCAACACATAAATAAACACGTGAAATATACATCTATTCACGTGCACGGGATCGCAATACACATCCTCATCTACAGCTTGGCTTTTCCCCTCAGCAGCACGTCACGAGCATCTTTCCACGTTATTCCTACAGGTCTATCTCATCCACCTTTAGAGACCAACTTCATTGAGGCATAATTTATGCACGAAAAATGCAACTCTTTTAAATTTATAGTTTGATAAGTTGGGGTGCATACTGCTCGATTATTTTAACAAGAACAAAGCCTTCCAGTAGGTGGGTTCACCACAGTGCACAAGGGATTCCCCACGACCAGGAATGTCCTTGTTCTTCTCTTGCAGGTCCTGCCTGTCCCTCATGGCCCATGTGTGTACACACTTGTGAGGATAAATTCTTAGAAGTGGAATTTCTGGGATGAAGAACATGAACATTCCAAATAAACATATATCATGCTAGATTATTCTTCAAACACTTTGGACCCATTTGCATTTGCACTAAGGGAATACAAGAGTTCATATTCCCACACTCTCATCAGTGAGAATCAGAGAAGTGCAGAGGCTTATTTATTATTCCTTCTCTGCTCCTAAGCCTAAATTCTACAGTTATTCTCTCTGAACAACTCACCCGTTGCCTCCTAGGGGACCCTGCGGTCTACTAGTGAGTGTTTCTGGGGCTTCTGGTGAACTACAATCCATGAGTAAGAAGTTACTGCCTGTAAAGGATTCAGACATTATTGACAAAATGGAAGATTTGAAAACTGTCACTGGTTTTTCAAAATCTATCCAGTCAATTCTTTTTTTGTTCTCCACTATGAAATAAGAATCATAATCATGAGAGACTTGTTCTTTTATTTCTCCTGCTCCCTTACACCAAATGCCTTTTCTTTGTTATGTATATTTTTTACATTTCAGGCACATTCTGTAACCATAATTCTCATAGTTGGTTAGCCTTTGTTTTCACTTCTGAATCAGTGGTTTTCAGCCTTATTCGTACAGTATTCTCACCTAAGGATGTGTTAAAAAATATCGATTCTGAGGCCACATCTGAGAGATTCTAAGTTTAATTGGTCTAGAGAGAGGCTTAGTAATGAGCCTGCTTCAGAGTTACTAAGTAATTCTCTCAGCAGCCCTGCTGGGCACCAGCTGCGGAAAGAGATTCCGTGTATACATTTTACATCACGGTGAAGTCATTTTGAGACCTTTGTATCAATTCCTATTTTGGCTGACTGGCTTTTGTCATTAAGTAATTTTTAAAGAAGGTTAGTGGATACTAAGTTCCCTGACTCCTTGAATGTCTGAGCATGACTTTCGGATTTGGTATAAAATTCTAGGTTCTCTTTTCTCTCTCCAAAGTCCAAGTCTGGACATGACTCCTCTCTCTTAGCAATGATTTCTTTGGAAAGTCCAAGACCAGTCTAATATTTTTTTCTGACATTACTGCATTTATCCACGTACTTACTTATTGCTGTGATCACACGCATACATGCACACACGTGCACTAGACAGATGTTTAACCTCGACATTCAGTCACCTCATCAAGGTAAGTCTTTCCATCTACATATTCAAGTTGTCGTCCCTTCAGGAACATTTTTTATTACATCTTTGAGTTTTGTTTCTCTCCTCAGTTTAGTTTCCTAACTCAGAGACCGTCTACTCAGAGGTCTTCACTGTCTGACCTCTGTATTTTACATTTTTGTCTTGTTGCCTTTATATCTGTGTCTTTCTACTTCACATTCTGTATTATTTTCTCAAACCAGCTCTTCATTTGATTAATGGTTTCTAGAAGTATACATTCTAGCCTTACCGCTTCAAATTTGGATTTCATTTCCAAAATAGCTTTGTGGGTTTTTTATTTTTTGGTGTTTCTTCTGAGCTCTGCTAGACAATTTTAAAAATCTCTTGTGTTGTCTAATCATCTCTTCTTTAACCTATTTATTTCTATTTGTCTTTTTTTTCTGGAGTTCATATTTTCTTTAGTTGTTTTGAGAACATTTAGAAGAATTTGTAGGGTTTTTTTTGTTTCCTATAGTAATTTCTCTTTTTATTTTTTATTTATGTTTTTTTAAAGATTTTATTTATTTATTTGACACACAGAGAGAGAGATTACAAGGAGGCAGAGAGGCAGGCAGAGAGACAGGGAGAGGAGGAAGCAGGCTCCCTGCCGAGCAGAGAGCCCGATGCGGGCCTCGATCCCAGGACGCTGAGATCATGACCTGAGCTGAAAGCAGAGGCTTTAACCCACTGAGCCACCCAGGCGCCCGTAATTCCTCTTTTTAAAATATTATGTATTATATTTTAAGTTTAAATACATCAGTGCAAAGACTCTGATATTGTACTTCTTTTTTGCTTATAACATTCTTCAATGGATAAAGTTATATTCAGAGTCTTTGTGAATGCTGTGTGTGTGTGTGTGTGTGTGTGTGTGTGTGTGTGTGTGTGTGTTTCGGTGACTTTCAGGGATGGTGATAGATCAGAGCACATTCCCATGATCTCTCTTTGCCTTTTCTTTGGGGGGTACACTCCCTCAAAAAATAGATTGCTTTGTCGGGATATCTGCCTGACACACAGTGAAGCTTCTCACTCAGCACACAGATAACTTGTTTGCTAATCTAGGGCTTATTAACTTCTGCTCCCTTGTATAAGTAGATGCAAAATCTGTGTTCTCTTCCTGCTCCTTCTCTTCCTCATCTTACCTCAAAGACTTTTTGTTCCTTGATTTGTAAATTCTGACTGAGGACCTATACTGGGCCAGACACCAAATAGGCAAAAGGCTGTCATGGAAACCCCGAGGGATCAGGCTCCATTCTCAGGAAGCCTATATCATGGTATGGAGGAAAACAGACAAGGACAGGAGATAAAGAGGTTTCAGGTATTGCCAAATGAGAAGAAAATACAACTTGATAATGGGATGGAGGCCACCATGTTGCTGTGGGCGTTCCTAGACAGACTAGGTTCTGGCTTTGGAATCTGGCTCCCAGAACCCTTAAATTTCTTAAATCATCTCTTTACCCCACACTTTATATTGGGGGAATGCCTTGTTCTCGTCATTCTTGATTTCCATGATCTAAAACAAGGATTATCAAGGAACCAGAGAGCCTTCAGATCCATAGGCTCAAAGATAAGACCGTCTGTACCCAGACTCACATGTTCCTAAGACCAGCACATCACTGGTTTGCACACTCAGCAGCCGCCATCTCCAGCTGCACTCACGTTCTGACTATCACCCGCTCCCACAGCCCTCAAGGTGCCTCTCCTAGCTCCCCCGAGCGGCAGTGAAGCTCCATCATGGTGGTGCTCTCTCTTGTTGGGACAGGTGAGTGAGCCCAGGTTTGCAGCCTGCACGGTTTTCCCTGACTGTCTTCTCTGGGGCTTTGACTGGTGCCTCCTATACTCTCCCTCACTTCTTTTCTTCCAGGGCATCACGAATTCCTGGCCCTTGGGTTCCTGTTCCAACTCAAATCACAGAACTCTGGGGCTGCAATGGACACTAATTATTATCTTATTTAACTTCCAATATAAGGTGAAAACAGTGGGACAAAGAAAGTTTAAATGTTTTGCTCGAATTACAAACCAGTTATGTTCATAGCCAGAGCTTGAATTTGGGTTTTCTGACTCATACTTAGATCCGATGACCCAAATGTTTTTCAGGCACCCTGGCTCTTTCTAGGAAACCTCAGAGTCTGTGCTGTGCATCTAGTTCCCTAAAACAAGCATTTTCTGAAACATACTTCCTTATGTATCATGTCGTCTCCATACATTTTTGGGGTAATGGTGGGCAGTACGCTGGCCATGGCCTTGGTGGGTGGTTGGACCAGTGAGAGCCACTCACTGTTTTGGCAACAAGCCATCTAGCATCGGCAGATGGGGCAGAGGGTGGAATACAGAGCGAGGGGTCCCACCCAGACGCCGATCGGTCAATGCTGGGTGTTGCAGAAGCTGTGAGTCAAGAGAAGTCATGAGAGAGAGGGAATGGAGTGGAGGATACCGAGGAACAGCAGGGGTGACATGCGGGGATACGAGGAAAACAGCTGGTGGCCTGTGAGTCGAGTGATGGGACCTTCTAGCTTGTCGCATATCAACGTAACCTGCTTTTGAGAAATAAGTTCTATTCTGAGACAGCTCTCGTCTCTTCCATGGGTCTGTGAGTGTTGTCTTTCATGTTTTTCTCACTCCCTGGATGTCCATACAATAAGCCCTCCGTGTCTGGGGACACCCTGGGTCTCTGTTTCCTTATGACGTGGCATGGAGCGCTCCAGATCTTTCGGTCATACTTCTGCTTCTCATAAGAACAGACAAACCAATGAATGACTGGACTTTCACTCTCTGATAAGGAAAGATCCTGGTGTAAACAGAAGCAACTTCACTCCAAACATGACACTGTTTCGGTGGTTACATGAGTCACCATGACCTGTGCATCCCTGATTTGGATACTTTTCTGAATGTGTGTCATACTTCAACAAAAACTCTAAAAATGTAATACAGTAAAATGAAACTAATTTCAATGGGTTAGGACAAAGCATCACAGAAACTCCAGAGAGTCATTCCTCCTTCCCTGTCGACCCTGCCGTGAGCGCTTGAACCTCTTGGGAACCCCAGAGAAGTCGAGGGTTTGCCTACGACTTGTCTGCAGGACTGTGCTTGTGGCTACGTGAGCTCATGTGTTAGTGGGGAAAGCAGGAGATGCTTCTGTGCATCGGGTTAAGAAAAATTGTCTTGGGGACTGAACCTACAGGGCATGAGGAAATACTCTGAGGGGATGCATTCATTTGGGAAAAGCTGGGGAGTATGCTGAGCTGTCCGGGCATCTGGCTGAGCCAGGGCTGGGTGGGGGCTGAGCCCTACAGGTAGCTGGTTCTACAGGAAGGGAGCTGCCAGGGGCACCAGGCTGGGGCAGGGGGCGGGCGGGGACTGGGAGGTACACGCAGACCTCGGAAGGACCTGTGTGAGAGGCGAGAACTGAGTCACCTCCCCTGAGTTCAGCCACAAAGCGCTCAGTGCAGAAGCAGAAGAATGCGGATGAGAACAGAGCCCCTGGGTGTGTCTGCTACCGCGCCACTTACCACGTGGGGCCTCGGTTTCCTCGCCTGTAAAACAGGGACGAAAGAGTCGGAGATGAGTGACCAGCAGGCAGCCAGGGCTTACCTGTGACAGACAGGCTCTTGGCGTCACTGCGCTGGGGGCCGAAGCCATTGTCTGCAGTGCAGGAGTAGGTCCCAGAGTGCTCCGCGGTCAGAGTGACACTGAAGGACGGCCCTCCTGCAGAGGGGTCCGAGCTGCTCCTCAGGGGCACATCTCCATGATAAAACTGGTACAGGATGTGGGGCGAGCCTCTCCAGGCTTGACAGTGGAGTGTCATCCTGTGTCCCTCAACAGCTCGGGTCCCGGGAGGGCTGAAGGTGAGGACAGGACGAGACACGGGCACTGAGGGAGAGGAACATCAGTCAGCAGGGGCTCGGGCGCATGCCCGTCACTGGTCAGTATCAGCCCCTGCCCCCCATGCTGGCCTTTCCCTTTCCTGTCCCCCGCGGCCCCTTCTCCCCACCTGCCCCCTTGTTAGGTGACCTCGGTCCCAGGGTAAATGATGCTCTTGGGGAAGAAGTCTCTTATTTTGCTATTGCTGCCAGGCCCTACCCTTACCTGTGACCCTGTAGACCCGCCCCTCCGCCTCCCAAGGAGGGTCCCCCTCACCCCCACATACACCAGAGCCCACCTGCCTCTCTCTGTCCCCAGTGCAGCTGCTCTGGCTCTATGGGTTTCTTCCAAATTCCATTTAGATGTGTTTCATCTTCTCCACATGAGAAAATCAACAAACAAAAACTACCAGATCCCTGTTTCCTCTTCCCCAAGGTGCCTTTGTCCCTGGTTCTGAGGATGGATCTCTGAAGGAAGGGGCTACATTTACTGTCTCCACTCCTTTGCCTCTCACTCATTTTTCCCTGTGCATCAAGACCTGCTTTTGATCCCCGCCAATCCATAAAGCTGATTTTCTGTGTCCGTGATGATGACAGCGCTTCTACGCACGTGCCTGGTGCATGTGTGTTTGTCATAGGTAATTGCAAACACAGGCATGGGGACTCTTACTGAATTATCGCACAATCCACGGGGGCAGGTAGTCCTGTGGACCCTGCTGTACAGAAGAGGAAGCTGAGGCCTCGCGCCGCAGGTGGCCCAGCAGCCGGCGCACCCAGGACTCCTTCTCCTTCTGCTTCCGCATTTGGGGCTTTGTGGCTGAACTCGGCGGAGGTGACTCAGCCCTTGCCTCTCCCCAGCTCTCAGCTCTGCTTTGTCTGAACTGGCCCCTGTCTTCTGCTCAAGCAGTCACTTCGCTTGGTTTCTGTGGGACACGCGGACACGGCACCTTCTCTGCCAGCCACAGTCCCCTGGGGCCTTCCCCCTCCACGGGGTTGGCCTGGGGTCCTGACTGGCCTCTCTTCTGGGGCCTCCGCTCTGCTCCTGGCTGCTCCCCAGACGGGCTCTTCGGCCATCCATTCTCCCCTGCAGCCGGAGGGATTCTCCCCGTGTGAAGCCGTTCGCTGAACCAAGAGCTCCCTTTAGGATGAAGCCCAAGTCCTTGGTGTGGGCCAGAGGGGTCCCCAGGCCCTGGTCCTGGACCAGTCCCTTCCTTCCTGCAGGCCTTCAGCAACTGCCCCTGCCTGGACCCCAGGCTCTCTCTGCCCCCCCCCCCCCCCACGCTATCCAGCCATCAGCTCCCGTGCAGACTCCCCTACAATCTCCGGGCACCGCAGAGGTTGGGGTGCCCCCTGCGCACCCACAGTCTCCAGGTACTCAGAGCCCTCGGACTAGGGCTTGCCCTGTTGCGGTGCAGACCTTCTGCGCGACCCCAGAACTGTGTGCGCGGGCCACGCGGGCCGGTCCGAGGCATCCGTACGTGGAGTGTGATCCGCACGCAGGACGTACAAGGCCCTTCTTCCTCAAGTGAACAGAGGCGCCGACGCGCAGAACCTCCCGCCACGGAGGGTGCTCATGCTCACGGTGATGCCACTGTCCTGTGTCCTCGGTGCTCTGGCTGTCAGAGCCAGTTTCTCGGTGTCTTTCCTCTGACGCCCCCCACAGGGCTCCCGGGTCTATTTCCTTATAACGTTTTGCGCATCAGCTGCGCGAGGGGCTGGATGCTGGCTCGTCTCCAGCCTGAGCCTGGTTGTGTTTTTTCTACAGACGAGGAGACGGAGTCTGCTCCGGTCCTGAGCGAGGACGGGGCTCCGCACGGGTACGGGCCCACACCCCCCAGTCCCCGCCCCCGACACCGTGGCTCGGCTTTGTTCTCAGTGGACAGAGCAACACTGAGGCTCCAGGCTCCACGGGAACCACGTTCACCCCACTAGGTTGACACTCACCTTTGTGGCCCTGGGACCCGACCCCCGGTCGGCAGGCCCAGCCATCTCTTCTCCCCGGGCCCCCTGCGCCCCCCCTCCTGCCCACCTGGCGCCCACCTGGCCCCACAGCCTGCCAGTCTCCACGTGCACGAGCAGGAGGGGCGTCTGGGCAGGACCTCGGGTCCTGCTGCCGGCCGTGTGTCTTTCGTGACTCTGTACCCCGTTGTGATCAATATGCGATATTAGAGGGACAAGAAACACCTATGGGCCCCTGGGGACTGATTTTGTAGTTTCTGAGAACATTGGGCGGCTGGGGATTCACAGGACAGGTGGCGAGAAAGAGGAAAACATCTGGCTCCGCAGGGGCGGGGCGGGAGGGAGGCCGCTGCCTCGCGCCAGCGGCGAGGCACAGAGAGGGGACAGCTGACCCCGGAGCCAGGACGCCCAGGGGGGAGGAAGAGGCAGGGGCCCTGGGAGGGGGAGGAGGGAACACGCTTCTGGCCGGGCGGGGGACCCACCACCCAGGGCTCACCGGTGACAGAGAGGGACACCGGCTGGCTGTGCTGGACACCCAGGCCGTTGTCTGCGGTGCAGGAGTAGGTCCCAGAGTGCTCTGCAGTCAGCAAGATGTGCAAGGTCACCGTTTCCCTAGAAGTGGCCTTCATCTTCTTGAGAACTACTTCTTCACGAAGGAACTGGTACTCGATGGGGTAAGAGCCTGTCTTGGCTTCACAGGAAAGCCTCAGCCAATTTCTCTCAACAGCCCGGGGCCCGGGCGGGCTGAGGGTGAGGACAGGACGAGACACGGGGACTGAGGGAGAGAAACATCAGTCAGCAGGGGCTCCCACACATGCCTGTCACCGGCCAGTCTCCACGCTGGCCTTTCCCTTTCCTGTCGCCTGCGTCCCCTTCTGCCCACTGACCCTGCCTTGTTGGGTGACCTTACTCCCATTTTCCTGTTAAATGATGCTCTTGACAAAGAAGTTTCTTCCAGGCCCCACCCTTACCTGTTGCTTCCTCCTGCCTGTGACCCTGGAAGAGCTGCCCCTCTCCCTTCCTCTCTGTCCCTGTTTTCCACTTCTCCACTCATTGGGGCTGGACTCAAGGATCTGCCCTTCACCCTTCTTTCTTCCAGATTCACACGCTCCTCAGACCCTCTCCTCTGTCCCTACACTCTGCCTGCACCCAACCTGCCCCCCTCTGTTTCCAGATGAGAGAACGGAGTTAGGAAGAATTGTAGAGGCCAGTCTGAAGCCGCTCAGCAGGCTGTTTCCAGAGCCATCCAGGACCTCGATCTGTCTCTTGAGTCCTGGTCCTAGTGCTCCATCTCATGTCTTCTTGGGAGTGGGCTGGAGTTGCCCCTGAGTAGAGGGACACTTCTGTAGAAGCTATGACCTCTCACGGCCACGACGGACTTAATGGCCTTGAGCACACTGGTGAAGGAGAGGTGGGCTCTGCAGTTCTCTGCAACCTTGGCCACATCTTTGGAGTAATCATGATGCTACTACCCATCTCTGTATCCCATCAGGGGATGCATATTGGTTATTGTCAACAATTAACTGATAATAGGGAAAGAGACACCTCCATATCCCTGGGGCGACAGGAGAGAAAAGGAGAGGGAGAGAGAGAGGGAAAAAGAGGGAGAGAGGAGGGAGAGATGTTGCAGATACACTGAGAGGTGTGATGGTCCCGAGCTGGACAGAGCATGAGGCCCGCAAAAGACAGGCCTATGTTCAAACATCTGGGAGCCAGTGGAGACATCAGGATGTGTTATCAGTGGAAATCTTTTCCCTAGAAATGCATATGTTGAAGCCCTAACCCTCAGTGTGGCTTATTTGGAGATGGGGTCTTTGAGGGGATCATTAAGGCTAAAGGAGGCTATCGGGTGGGGCCCTAATCAGATAAGACTGGATCCTCAGAGAGGAGGAGAAGACAGAGGAACAGGGCTGGGTAAGGATGCAGCGTGACGGTGGCCGACTGCAGGACAGATGACCTCTCTTTAGATACCAGTCTTCTGGCACCTTGATCTTGGACTCGTAGCCCCCAGAACTCTGAGAAAATACGGTTCTGTCGTGTAAGCCATGCAGCCTGTGGTGCTTAGGTCAGGCAGCTGAGCAGACGAGTGCAGGCAACTTGGGGAAGAAGCAGGAAGCAGGTAAGGGGAGAGGTGGGTTGGGTGGCAGGCAGAGGGCTGGAACCAAGAGTGGTGGGGCTTTGTTGATTGATTGACAGGACAGTCGGGGGCTGGTGTGCGTGGCTCTGCCTGGCTCCTCCCAGCAGATCTCAGCGCCTGCCCAAACTTACTGCGCACGGATATCTGGAATTTCTGGCTATTTTTGTGGATGTTGGAAGTCAAGGCCCATGCCTGGCACCAGTAATGCGGTGGGTCTTCGTTCCCCATGATGGAGGGGATCGAGATTTTCAGAAAGCTCTCCCAGCCTGAGCCCAAGCTCTGGTCATCTCTGAAGAATTGGAACAGGAGTTGGACGTCTGACTTCTGAGGGGGGGGCTGGGTCTCACAGGTCAGGATCACTGGGTCGCCAGGGGTGGCCGAGGAGGGGTTGGCCTTCAGCACGGGACGTGGAAACAGCTCTAGAGAGAAGAATCACAACAAGCCCCAGCGCAGTGAGGGGCTACTCACGGGCGCGGCTCTGGAGAGAAACACAGCTTGTCTGCAGCAGCTGTGAACAGAGCAGGCAAAGAGGGGGTGACATGACCCCAACACTCTTCAGCTCAAAGCTCTCTCATACTTTCTCTGATTCTTGCGGGAGTGAGCCCTGAGGTTCGGTGATTATCCCAGCTCACCCTTCTCCCCCTCAACCACCTCAGGGACCTTCCTTCCCATGAACTCTCCTCACAAATAATAAAGGCTTTACCTTGGACTTGGATTTGGATTGGGTTTGAAGAAAAAGAGCAAGAATGGGTCTCAGATCCAGTACAGTGATATTTTCCGTTATCCTTCAGATGTGCGTGTTGGATGTGGAAGTTGGGGTTTTTACCAAGGTCCATCAGCCTATTGTCGTTCTTGTAGAGGGTCCTGGTCTCCAGAGATAAGCCTGGCTTTTCTCGGCATGTCAGAGTCACAGAGTCACCTTCAAACACGGAAGGGGGAGCCTGCAGGATCAGTTTGGCTGGAAGAAACACAAGGCCTTTGGTCCCCTCCACTGGTTCTCCCTTCTTGGCATTAGTATTTCAAACAGATTTTATAGGATAGGGGATGCGGGAAGAAAGCATAAAACAATTACAGTTCTTTTTTTTTTTTTCTGGTGTTAAAATGAACACATATGCCCTAAGAAAACTTGGAAAGCAGAAAGCTAAGTAAAAATCTCTTCTCAGGTGTACACTTTTCTGGTGCTCTGTTCCACATGCAAGTTTGTGAGAGTCTGTGTGTACTGTGATCTCTTTATGAAATCGGAGTAGTATGTATATATTTGATAACTTGTTCTTTCCCTTACTGTGCTATGAGCACTTTTCTTTGCCATCAATATCTTCACTGAACCTGACTTCTAATGGCCTCCAAGTTTTCCTTCAATGTGGCATGATGTAATTTACTTAGGGAGTTTGCTTTCTTTACCATTCGAGTTCCTTCAGTTCTGGGGGTGCATATCTATGATTTCAGTAGGTAAATTCTGAGGAGGGGACGTGCCAGTTCAAAGAGATTAAGCATCTTATTTGCTCCTTGTTACCAAACTGTTTCCTTGTTCGTGAAAGCAAACAGCATTATAACAGCTTAAAATTCCAAACAGGTGGCTGTAGGGCACAGGGAAAAAAAGAGAGTTGTTTCTTCCTTCTCTCTTGCTTTCTGGATACAGTTGACCCTTGCACAATGTGGGAGTGGGGCACAGATCCTCCACACAGTGGAAAATCATGGTATAACTTTTGACTCCCCCAGAACCTAACTACTCATAGCCAGCTGTGCTAGGAACCTTACTGATAACATGAACAGTCAATTGACAAGTATTTTTATGTTCTCTGTGTTACCAATTATATTCCTATAACAAGGCAAACTAGAGGGAAATTTTATTAAGAAAATTATAAGAAAGAGAAAATACATTTACAGTTCTGTCCTGTAAAAAAAAACACACAATAAAATTGCACGTAAGTGGAATTGTGCAATTCACACCTGTGTTGTTCATGGGTCAGCTGTACCTCTATCTGTCTGCCTGTCTATCTATCTAAAAAATTCTCATGTTGCTTACTGTTCCAAGTAAATCTTTTTTTAAAAAAAAGATTTTATTTATTTATCTGAGGGAGAGAGAGAGCATGAGTAGGGGAGGGGGGAGCTGCAGAGGGAGAGGGAGAAGCAGACTCCAGCTGAGCAGGGAGTCCAAGGGGGGTGGGGTTCGATTCCAGGACCCTGGGATCATGACCTGAGCTGAGGTCAGATGCTTAACCAACTGGGCCACCAGGCGCCCTTCCAAGTAAATCTTTTTTTTTTTTTTTTAAGATTTTATTTATTTATTTATTTGACACAGAGAGAGAGATCACAAGTAGGCAGAGAGGCAGGCAGAGAGAGAGGAGGAAGCAGGCTCCTTGCTGAGCAGGCAGAGTGATGCGGGCCTCGATCCCAGGACCCTGAGATCATGACCTGAGCCAAAGGCAGAGGCTTTAACCCACTGAGCCATCCAGGCCCCCCCCAAGTAAATCTTATAAGCTTAAAATTATACATAGATTCAGACACCATCCACATAAATTACTTCTCAAATTTCCTTTTACCTAAGTCACACGCACCCGAATGTTAATAGCAGCAATGTTCACAATAACCAAAATATGGAAAGAGCCCAGATGTCCATTGAAAGAGGACTAGATGAATGGATAAAGAAGATGTGTGTGTGTGTGTATGTATATATACATACCCACACACATACATACACACACACTGGAATATTACTCAGCCATCAAAAAGAATGAAATCTTGCTATTTGCAATGATGTGGATGGAACTAGAGGGTATTATGCTAAATGAAAGAAGGCAGTAAAAGAAAGACAAATGACATATGAATCACTCATGTGGAAATTAAGAAACAAAAGAGATGAACAAAGGGGGAGGGAAGAAAAAATAAACTAAGATGAAAGTAGAGAGGGAAGCAAACCATAAGAGATGCTGAACTCTAGGAAACAAACTGAGGGTTGCTGGGTGGGGAAGGAGAAATTGAGGGATGGGTATTAAGGAGGGTACTTGATGTCATGAGCACTGGGTGTTATATGCAACTGATGGATCACCAAATTCTACCCCTGAAACCAATAATACTATACATGCTAACTAAATTGAATGTAAAGAAAAAATTAAAAAATTTTTCTTTTTGCCTGCATCCTGTCTGTATAGATTGTGACCCAGTAACTATAGGACAGGTTCTGTGTAACTGTACGGTTCCTAAAGTTTTTATTTCTTTCACTTTTTTCTCACCTGAAGAAAAAGTCAAGCTCACACCATCACTTTGGGGCAAGCTACTGGTCTTGCATTTGTACTCTCCAGAATCACGGACCTGAAGGGTGTTTCCTGGGATTTCACGTAGTATTTCTCTCCCAAGGTACCACGAGTACCATTTTACGTTCTGTGCTGCGGGGACGTGAGACACATTGCAAGTCAGAGTCACTGCCTCTCCTTTGAAGACAAGAGTCCATGGAGGATGGAGAGAAATCACGGGTTTGGGTACAGGCGCTGAGGAAAGAAGAGACAGAGTCTGAGATAGAGCCCCCGTGGTCCCCACTGCATTCATCTGTGTGGGACAGACCCAGAGACCAGGCTTCGGAGAATCCCCGAGGAAGCCATCTGGGAAGGTCAGTGATTGCTTAAGGCCATTTTCCCACCAGCGTCCCCAGCGGAGAATGGTTGCTCAAGGATGGCAATGAGCAAAATGATTTCAATAAGGCGACAGCAGCAGGATTCACTGCCGAATGCCAGCGGGAGAGATGACGAGTCAGCCTGGTGTGGATCCTGGGGAAAACCACCCCTGCCCCACTGCTTCATCACGTTCACAAACTCCTAAGGATCTCCCAAGGAATTGTGTAAATCATAGGTCTGCACTTTCCTAATAGGATAAATCATATTTTCTGGAGACTTTGTCACTGAGTAAAGCTTGAGAGATTAACTTTTTTAACACCTTCATTTCATAGATGATGATTCAGATGCCCAGAAACTCTCATCATAGCTAATTGCAGCAGAGCAAGGAATGGACAAGTCATTCACTGGGATCCGGAGGTGGTCCAACAAGGATGAAATCTTGGGTCCACTGATTTTGGAAAAGAGAAGATGTAGATCTTCCTTGCTCTTCATGGGCCACTCTCTGACCCAAGAGAATGACAATAGAAGTCTGAACTAAGAAATGGGTGATAATGATATTATTTCTTCTCCTCTCATCTCTCACTCTCTCTCTTTTTCTTTTTGCATTTCTTCTTTTAAAGGGCCTGATTTTTGGGTGTTCTCCTGTTCTCCACATCTTTCCTGAAAGATTTTACTGCTAAGACTATAGAGAATGTAATATTCCTGCTGGTATCTTTGCAGTGTGTTGTTATCATATAGGTTTTTCTAGCTTGCTGATTGGAGAAAACCTTATCCCAAGTCCTACACGTTTACCATGGAGTTGAAGATGTCCTGCCTGGTCAGGTGGGGCCCATTGGCAATAGGGGTAAGTGCAGGGCCTACCAACATCCAGGAGCTGCTTGTGCATTTGTCAGTTCCTCCAGGGAGAGTCAGAGGGTGGCCGTGTGGCTATCCTAGCCTTTGAGAGATGCCAATAGACCACGTGACACTCTCAGATCCCTTCTGGCCTCAGGAAGAGCAGGAGGTATTAGAGATCCTCCACAGTCATTGTCAATGTCTCATCTCTATTAGGTAGACACTCTTATCCAGGGACAATGAAGAGCAAAAGAAAGGAGAACTCACCAAATTTTCCACTGACAGGAGCTGCAAAAAAAATTAAAAAAATTAAAAATTAAAAAAGAGCCAGAGATGAACACAGAGCAAGGATTCTTTGGCTTTTCAAAAGTAATGCCTGTTTTTTTCTATCCATTTATTATTTCTTTTATTAGAAATTCATTTCTAAAAAAAGTTAGTAGACATTTGTCAAATGTCTCTCTATATACTAGTCATTGTGCTTGGACTTCTAAGATGAGCAAAAAATGGTGCCTTCTGGTAAGAAGTTGACAGAAGATGGAAGCAGGAACATAAAGCAAAATAATATAATTATAATACAGAATGTAAGTACAATAGAAGTACACATAAGGCCGCTTGTGGGCAGAAGGACCACCCCTGCCAATGTGTGGGGTGTGTGTCAGTGTGTGTTGAGAGGGGTGGGCCATGACAGGTACCCAAGAGTGATGTTCAAGAAAACTGAATGAACACATAGGAGTCAGCCAGGCAAAGGAGTATGTGCATGGCATGAGGTGATGGAGAGGGTAACAGAGGCAGAAAGGACACAGAAGTGAAGAAATAGCACTGGTGTTCAGGGGTTAAGATGGAGTTCTGGAAGGGAGGAAATGAGGGGGAATCAGGTGAGGGAGGCATGCCGGGCTCATGTCACGGGGGGTAAGTAGCTATGGCTTTATTATAAAAGCTACCGTTTAATTATTACAACCGAGAGGCATGGGAAGTCTTCAAGTAGAGAGTGACAAAGTTAGAATTTGAAACTTAGATGGGGGATGGTGACAGTAGGGAGACATCAGTGGGACCAGATGTGAAGCAGAGACACGGATTAGAAGACAGGACAAGAGATGATAATATTTAATTTTCTCCAGAGTGTTTATCCAAAATTATTAGTTTGTTTACTTTGTTTACTTTCCCTTCTTGAGAATAGAAGTTCTGTGAGAGCAGGAACTTTTTATATTCATCATATGCCCCCCACACCTATAACAGTGCCTGGCATATAAGAGATATTCCATAAATACTTACTGAATACTTATTTATTGAGTAACAAATTAATTAACTAGGTTGGTAAATAGAGAGAGGAGGATACAGTCTTGAGAAATGGGTAATAGAAAGACAGAGGAGGAAAAACTGGCAAGTTTATAAATGACTTAGACACTTCAGATAGGGACAGATTTGGTTTATTCAATAGAAATTTTTGAAATGTCAACAATATGCCAGGGGCTGGATAGGGCAAAGGAAATCCATCAGTAAGCAAGAGAGATATAATCCCTCTTCACATGAGGGTGATGGAGAAGTAATCCAAACCCAGGTGTTTTTATAGAAAACAATGGATTATTTGTCATTACCCAAATATCTTGGTCATCAGGAAATTTACGTTGTTCTAAATGTAGCTAAAACTTTTCTGAGTGTTTCTTATGTGGTAGACTTCCACATAGATTATTTCGTGTAATCTTGTCAATATCCCTATAAAGTAAGTTCTATGATTATCTGCATTTACAGGTCATAAACTATCCCCACTTATAGGTCTAAGTAGCTAGTAGGCAGCAGAATGGAGTTTTGAACCATTTGTGTGAACACATCCTGTTTTGTCCCAAAGCACGTGCTCCTGGCAGATCCTGTCATTTTGTGTTGGTACCATGCTGGGATGTGCTTCCTATTTCTGGAGTGTTTCATGCAGCTTCCACAGGGTCTTTTTTCTTATACTGTTCCCCACTCCATCCCTGCCCCTCCAGCTCCTACTCTCCCTCTGTCTCATGAAGTCATTACCAACTACTTGACATATAGTTTATTATTTGCTTGCACCATCACTGGTAACTTTGCACAGTTATTTAACTGGGATCTTGTTAGGTGGATGCTTTTGTACACTGGACTGGCTGGAGGCCCTTTTATATCATGAGCTTTCTAAACACAGAAATGTTACCTCTCATGCTTTCCTATCATTCCCAGCACCTAGTACAGTGCTGTACATAAATGTTACTACATTTTTAAAAATAAGTGAATAAATATATTTTATCCTAATAATTTCAGCTTTGGTAAAAACAAGCCCATTTTTATGTATGAATTGATAGAAACTGAAACACACCCACAGGTGCAATTAGAATGTCAAGTACCAGAAATGACAGGAGCAAGATGGAATAGGTCTACAGCCTGTGCCTCCCACAGAAACACATATTTGGCAGCCATCCACAGATAAAAGTGAGGAGCTTTAAGACCCAGGTAGGAGATTGCAAAACTCCACTGGAGCCCGAGACCAAGGAGGATCACTTTGAGAAGGCAGTCGCAGGCCCCGGGTGAAGACTCACGGGCTGTGAGCCCACCTGCTACCTCATCTTTCCGTGGACTCAACGCCAGTCCAATTTGTCCATGGTCCTGCCTCTCAATCCTATTGCCAAGGGACCCAGGAGGAGCCATCCTTGTTCCGGCCCTGGTAGCAGGCCCACTGATCTCCCATCTGACTGCTGTTGCTGCAGCAATGCTGTCACCCAGCTCCAGTCCCACTTTACTGCAGTCTAGAGGTAGTCTTGGCCATCCAGGAATCAACTAACAACCTCTGGGACAATACTCAGGAACCCAGCAGAAGTCACACCGACTCATTCCCCTGGTAACAGGCTTGCCAACTGCAGACCTGAACGCAGGCCCGGCAACGGCCATGAGACCCTGCTCCAGCCCCGCTCTGCCATGATCCTGGAGGCGGTGCCGTACGTCCAGGGAAGCAGCAGATGCTATTTACTTGCCCACACCACACTGCAATGTTATCTGTTCTTCTAAATAAACAGGCGCCAATGTCAAGTTACACAGATCATGAAGAGTCAGGCAAATATGACAACATCAGTGGAAATTAATTGAGTTCCAGCAACTGACCCTAAAGAAAAGGAGATCCATGAACTGCTTGACAAAGAATTCAAATTAATAGTCTTAAGCTCAGGGAGCTATAAGTGGAACAGCTAAATGAAATCAGGAAAATAATACATAAATAAAACCTGAAGTTTAACAAAGAAATAGAAAACCAAAAAGACTCAAACAGAAATCTTGGCACTAAAGAATAAAATAACCAAACTGAAAATTCAATAGATACCTTCAATAACATAACTGATCATTCAGGAGAAAGAATAAGCAAACTTAAAGATAGGGCATTTGACATTATCTGGTTAGAAGAACGAAAAGAAAAGAAAGAACAACAGAAAGTGAAAAATGCTTGAGTGACTTATGGAATAACAGTAAGTCAATCAACATACATATTACTGAAGTCCTAGCAGACAACCGCAGAAAGATTATTTAAAGAAATAATGACAGGCAACTTCCTGAATATGGGGAGGGAAATGTGTATTGAGATTCATGATCCCCAAAGAAACCCCAATAGGCTGAACATTAAAAGTCTAAACTAAGACACATCATATTCAAATTCTTAAAAGTCGAACATACAAAGAGTTTTGAAATCAGTAAGAGAAAAATAGCTCATTAAGGAGTCTCATACAAAGAACCCCCATAAGACTTATAGTGAATTTCTTTAGCAATACTATAGGCCAGGGTAGAGTGGACTGATATATTCAAAACATTGGAAGAAAAATACCCTTGCCAATCAAAATACTATACCCAACAAAGCTGTCCTTCAAAAATGAAGGAGAGATGAAGACTTTCCAAGACAAACAAAGGCATCACTAGACCCGCCTTACGAGAAAAGCGAAAAGGAGTTCTTCAAGAACACTAAAGAAAGGAAACTAATTAGGAACAGAAAAACACACAGAAGTAGAAAACTCTTTCGTGAAGGTAAATGTATTGTCAAATTCAGAATACTTCAAATACAGTATCTTAGTCCATTCCATCTGCTGTGACAAAAATACCATAGTGAGTGGCTTATGAACAACAGAAATTTATTTCTCGTAGTTCTGGAGGCTGAAAAGTCCAATGTTAATGCACCAGCAGATTCCTCTCTGGTGAGGGCCCACTTGATCGTAGATAGCCACCTTCTCATGTAACAGGGTAGAAGGGTGAGCGAGCTCTCTCTGGCCTCTTTTATAGGGATACTAATCTCATTGACGAGGGCTTTGCCCTGAAGACTTAATCACCTCCCAAAGTCCCACCATCTCCTAATACTACCACCTGACAGGTCAGAATTTTAACATATAAATTTTCGGGGACACAGACCATAGCATACTGTGTGGTGATACATGATCACTTTTAACTGTTGTATATGTTTAAAAAAGACAAAACCATTAAAAATAGCTATAGCTACAATAATTTGTTAATGTATACACAATATAAAAATATGTAGATTGTGACATTAATAACAAAATGTGGGGAGGGTGAGGTAAAAGTGTAGAGTTTTTATACATACAAAATAATTTCTTAGCTCAAATTGACTGTTTTAATCATAAGATGTTTTATATAAGCCTCATGGTAATCACGAAGGAAAAAAAACCTATAATAGATACACAACAGATAAAAAGAGAGTAATTGAAGCACACCATTACAGAAAATCATCAAACCACAAAGGAAGACAATAGGAGAGGAAGAAACAAACAGAAAAGGGAACTGCAAAATAGTCAGAAAACAATGAAAAAATGACAATAGTAGTCCTTACCTACAAATAACTATTTTTAATTTAAAAAGATTAAATTTTCCAATAAAAAACAAAGACCAGCTGAATGAATAAAAATAATACAATTATATGCTACCTACAAGAATTTCATTTTAGATTTAAGGACACACATAGGCTCAAAGTAAAAGGATGGAAAATATATTCCATACATATGGTAACCAAAAGAGAGCAAGAATGACTCTACTTTTATCAGACAAAATAAATTTTAAGTCAAAAAATTGTAACAAGAGACAAAGAAATTTATCACACAGTGATAAAGTGGGTAATTCATCAAGAGGATATACATTCATAAATATATAGGCACCCTATATGAAAGCACCTAAATATATAAAACAAATAGCAGAACTGAAACAAGAAATAGGTAGCAATACAATAGAGTAGGGGACTTTAATAATCCACTTTCAACAATGGGTACATCATTCGGCCAGAAAATCAATAAAGAAAACGGCAGACTAGTACAACACTCTAGACCAAAGAGTGTATGTATCTGATATGTAAACCTGATGGACATGTATTGACCATTCTACCTGACAGTGCCGGAGCACACATTCTTCTCAAGTGAACGTGAAACATTCTCCAGCAAAGACTATATATTAGGTCACAAAACAAGTCTCAAATTTAAGAAGATTGAGTTTCCTGACCATAATGGTATGAAACTAGAAATCGTTAATGGGGTGAAACTGGAAGTAATGAAAGTGAAGCAACACAGTCCTGAACACTCGATGCGTCAAAGAACAAATCGAAAGGGAGATCAGAAAATATCTTGAGAGAAACAAAAATGGAAACACAACCTAGTAAAACTTATGGAATACAACAAAACAATTCTAAGAGAAAAGTTAATAGTGATTAATGCATGCTTTAAGAAAAAGGTAAAGTTCCCAAGTAAAAAAGCCTAACTTTACAACTCAAGAAGCCCAAAGTTGGCAGAAGAAAGGAAATAATAAAGATGAGAGCAGAAATATATCCAATAGAAAATAAAAAAACAGTAGAAAAGAACAACAAAACTAGAACTATTTTTAAATAGAAAAACTAAATTGACAAATCTTAAGATAGACCAAGGAAAAAAGGGAGAAGACTCAAATAAAATCAGAAATGAAAGAGGAGGCATTAAAACCAATACCACAGAAATATAAACAAAGACTACTATGAGCAGTATACACCGACAAATTGAAAAACTTAGGAGAAATCCATAAATTTCTAGAAACATACAACCTACCAAGATTGGATCATGAAAACACAGAAACTCTGAACAGACTGATAACAAGTAAGGAGATTTAGTTGTTAATCAACACTCCCCCCCACACCACAAAGAGGTGACTGGATGGCTTAGTTGGTCAAGCCTCTGACTCTTGATTTCTTCTCAGGTCGTGGTCTCAGGGTCATGAGATCAAGCCCTGTGCTGGGCTCTGCAATCAGTGAGGAGTCTGCTTGAGATTCTCTCCCTCTCCTTCTGCCTCTACCCTGACTCACACTCTCTCTCTTTCCCTCAAATAAATAAATCTTAAAAAAAAAAAACCCAACAACAAAATCCCAGAATCAGATGACTTCACTGGTGCATTCTACCAAACATTCAAAGAATTAGGTCCAACCCTCTCAAACTCTTCCAAAGGAATGAAGAGGAGAGAACACTTCTAAACACACTTCACGAGGTCAGTCAAACAAGTATACTACAAGAAAACAAAATTGCAGGCCAATACCTCTGATAAGCATAGATTTAAAAAAATCCTAAAATGAAATGTTAGTCAACTGAATTCAACAGTATAGTAAAAGGATCATGTGGAATTTACCCCTGGGATGACCTAACTTGTGCAAGGCAATCAATGTAATACACTAAATTAACAGAAGGAAGGATAAAAATCGAATGATAATCTCAATAGATGCATAAAAAACATTTCACAAGATTCAACATACTTTCATGATAAAGAAATCTCAACAAATTATGTCTAGAAGGAAATTATCTCCCTAGATGACAGATCCATAACTAACATCATAGTCAACAGTGAAAAGCTAAAAGCTTTTACTTTCAGATCAGGAGCAAGGCAAGAAGGCTCACTCTCGCCACTTCCATTCAGTATAGTGCAGGAAGTCCTAGCCAGAGTAACTAGGCAAGACAAAGAAATAAAAGACATCCAAACCAGAAGGGAAGAAGTAAAATTGTCTGTTCGCAGATGGTATTATCTTATATAAAGAAAACCCTAAAGATTCTGCCAAAAACCTGTTGGAAATAAAAAACACATTCAGGACAGCTGAAGGACACATAGTCAATGTACAGAAATGAGATACATTTCCATACACTAGCAAGAAACTATTTGAAAAAGCAAACAGGGAAACAACCCTATTTTCGATAACATCAACAAGAATAAAATATTTATGAATAAATTTAACCAAGGAAGCGGATAATCTCCATACTGAAGACTACAAAACATTGAAAGAAATGAGAGAAAACACGAATAAATAGAAAGATATCCTTTGTTTATGGCTTGGAACAATTAATACGTTAAAACGTTCATAGTATACAAAGCAATCTACAGATTCAATGTAATCCCTATCAAAATTCCAATGGCATTTTTTCACAGAACTAGAAAAAAGAATGCTAAAATTTCTATGGAGCTGCGGAAGACCCTCAGAGTCAAAGCAATACGGAACAAAAACAAAACCGGAGACATCATACTTCCTGACTTCAAACTATTATTACAAAACTATAGTAATCCCAAACTGGCATGGAAGTAGACATATAGAGCAGTGAAACAGAATCAAGGACCCAGAAATAAATCCACACATTTACAGTCAACTGGTCTTCAAGAGTGCTAAGAACACACGATGGGTAAAGAATAGTCTTTTTTGTGTACTGTGCTGGGAAAACTGAATATCCACATGAAGAAAAAAAAGTGGGCCCTTATGTCTCACCACATATAAAAAGAAACTTAAATGTATTAACGACTTACATATAAGGCCCCAAACTATAAAATTTCCAGAAGAAAACATAGGTAGAAAGCTTCTTGGCATTGGTCTTGGACATGATTTTTTGGGTATGACCCCAAAAGCACATGGAACAAAAGAAAAATAGACAAATGGGATTGCATCAAAATAAAAGGGTTATGCTCAGCAAAGGAAATGATCAACAGCATGAAGAGGTAACTTGCGGACTGGGAGGGAATATTTGTGAGCCATGTATCTGATAAGGGGGCTTAATATCTAACATGCGTAAGGAACTCTAACAAATCAACAACCAGCAAACAAATAGCCTCATCAAAAAACAGGTGAGGACCTGAACTGATATGCTCAACAGAAGATGTACAAATGGCCAATAATCGTATGAAAAGACGCTCACCATCACTCATCATCAGGGAAATGCAAATCAAAAACCACGATGAGACATCACCTCACACCTGTCAGATTGATTATTATTACAAAGACAGAAGATGAACATTGTCTAGGAAGTGGAGAAAAGAAACCTTATGTGCTGTTGGTGGGAATGTACTTGGAGCAGCTATTATGCAAAAGCAGCATGAAGGTTCCTCAAACAATTAAAAATAAAACTACCCTATGATCCAGCAATCCCACTTCTGGATATCTCTCCAAAGGAAATGATACTAGTATCTTCCAGAGACGCCTGCACTCCCTGCCGCATTCTTTATACTAACCACTATATGGAAACAATTTAAATATCTACCAACCAATGAATAGATAAAGACAACACGGCCCAGATACACAATGGAGTATTATTCAAACAATTAAAAATAAAACTACCCTATGATCCAGCAATCCCACTTCTGGATATCTCTCCAAAGGAAATGATACTAGTATCTTCCAGAGACACCTGCACTCCCTGCCGCATTCTTTATACTAACCACTATATGGAAACAATTTAAATATCTACCAACCAATGAATAGATAAAGACAACACGGCCCAGATACACAATGGAGTATTATTCAAACAATTAAAAATAAAACTACCCTATGATCCAGCAATCCCACTTCTGGATATCTCTCCAAAGGAAATGATACTAGTATCTTCCAGAGACACCTGCACTCCCTGCCGCATTCTTTATACTAACCACTATATGGAAACAATTTAAATATCTACCAACCAATGAATAGATAAAGACAACACGGCCCAGATACACAATGGAGTATTATTCAAACAATTAAAAATAAAACTACCCTATGATCCAGCAATCCCACTTCTGGATATCTCTCCAAAGGAAATGATACTAGTATCTTCCAGAGACACCTGCACTCCCTGCCGCATTCTTTATACTAACCACTATATGGAAACAATTTAAATATCTACCAACCAATGAATAGATAAAGACAACACGGCCCAGATACACAATGGAGTATTATTCAGCCTCAAAAAAGAAGGAAATCCTGCCGTTGTGACAATGTGGATGAACCCGGAGTACGGTAAGTGAAATTAGCCAGATCCAGGTGAATACTGTGTGACCTCACTTTCACGTGGAACCTAAAAAAGTTGACACAGAAGCAGAGAATACACTGGTGTTTTCCAGGTAGTGGGGAAACGGGGAGATGCTGGTCGAAGGAAACAAACTTTCCCATTTATAAGATAAATAATTTCTGGAGATCTAACGCACGGCAGTGACTATAGTTAATAGTAACGTATACTCGAAATTTGCTGGGAGAGTAGATTCTGAGCATTCTTGCCAAACACTCACACGAAAGGTGAAGTGAAAATATAGAAATGTTAATTAGCTCAATCATGGATCTTAGTTCAATAATATATGTGTGTCAAAATTTCACCTTTCACATCTTAAGTATGTCCAGTTTTTATTTGTCAAGTATACTTCAATAAGCCTGGGGAAAAGAATGTCATGTGCCTTAGTTTTTTCCTATGCCTTACGTACCTCTCCTCTGGCTGCCTCCCTTCCTCTGTGTTCTTTATGTGCCCCTCACTGCGGAGGTTTGCATTAGGGTAGAGGAGAGGGAGACATCTTTTGTGTTAGAGGCCATGCCCTCCCCTACCCCACTGGGACCACAGGCTTGTCATGCAAGCAATAATTGTGCGTCCTTTGCAGAGAGAAAAGGAAGGTCTCCTGTGAATAAAGCAATAGAAACAAGCAAACATCATCCATTTTCTGGACTTCTTGAAGTAATATTTATTGTAGAAAAACAAAGACTAGAGCCTTAACTGTTGGGGTCACTGGGCTTCCTTCTCCGTAGGACTGAAGGTTTATCCCTGCTCTGACCACTCCTTCAGCCTCAAGGGAGAAGTCCCTGAACTGGAGGGTGAATCCCGAGAACACAATGTCCCCACACAGGAAAGAGTGTCCGTGCCCCAAGAAGGGCTGGGCCCGGGGGGAGAGAGAGGCTGTCCCCGCCCCCCCCCCCCCGGGATCCCATCAGGAGGGTCTACTCACCCAGGACTAGCACTGACACCCACAGCAGCATGAAGACCTGGCCGGCCCAGGGCTGAGACCAAAAGACAGGTTTTCTCAGGAGTAACAGGGTTGGTTTTGATCTTAGAGTAGTACACTGCCCAGCAGCCCCAAGGAGCACATCTGAGAAATTTCTTTTTCAAAGAGCAAGCTGCTTTAGTGATTTAGAAAAAAGGAAGTGGAAGTACCCATTTTAACTACTAATCAAAATTTCCTGCCCTGCGATCATGATGAGAAAATAATGCTGGGGTTTTAAAACAGCACATACCCTTGTCCCCACTTTTCTAACACTGAGAAATTACCTTGAGGAAAGTATGCATAGATTGTCTAAAAGAATGTTTATGGTAGCGCCATTCAGAATTGCCAAAACACCACAAACACACGAACGATCACGAATCCAGGACTGTTTACACATATTCTGACACATCACTGCAACAATGTGCAATGGAGCATGAAGGATGAGACCGACCCGCAGGGATCAGCAGGCAACACCACGCTGGTTAGTGGGAAGAGGGAAACGTGAGCAGGAGATTGAGACATGCACTCTGCTCCCAGTGGGGTATATGGGAAAAATGGAACACATGTGTGTATGAACTGATAGAAATATACTTTTTTTTTCCTGGAAAGTCTACTTAAAATAGTAGTTACATTTAAAGAAATGTGGATGGGGGGCGCCTGGGTGGCTCAGTAGGTTAAAGCCTCTGCTTTCGGCTCAGGTCATGATCTCAGGGTCCTGGGATCGAGCCCCGCATCGGGCTCTCTGCTCAGCAGGGAGCCTGCTTCCCCCTCTCTCTGTCTGCCTCTCTGCCTCCTTGTGATCTCTCTCCCTCTGTGAAATAAATAAATAAAATCTTTAAAAAAATAAAAATAAAAAAGAAATGTGGATGGGAAGGAAATATTTGTTTTATATCTTTCTATACTGTTCGATTTTGTAAAATGTTACTATATAAGTGTATTGCTTTCGTAAGTTTTTAAGTCAAGTTTCCATCCTGGTCAACGAAGATCCTGAAGACATTAGTGCCATGAAGAATGTCAGTTTCTTCCTTTCAAGTGATATTTCTTACCCCTTCCCCAAGGTTATACCTTGGTCTCGTAAGAGGACATTTCACATCTACATCTTACATATACTGTGCTCCCTCCCACCTGCTGCGCTCAGAGACAAGAAAAGCATATAAGGGTAAATAGAGATTAATCCATCTTGGTCCAGCAGGAGGACCTCAAATGTGAGAAAAGAGCCTTTACATGCTTTTGGATACAAACACCAGTGCTGTGAAGATTCTTGGATCATTCTCTTGGAGTGTGTGTGCACACATTTCTACTGGGTACCCGTGCCCGGGAGTGGACTCCGTGGCTCCTAAGCCTCACATATAGTTTTAGAAGGGACCACTAAATTATTTTCCAAAGTGGTTGTACTAACGCAAACCCCCACGAACCAGGGTGTGTGAGTTCTCATTGCTCTGAAACCCTTGATGATTTTGGTGTTACATGTAGTCTTGTAAATTTTAGCCCTTCTGCTGGGATGATCTCAACATGGTTTCAGTTGTGTCCCTGGTGAATTTTGCAGTTGAGCAACTTCCATATTTTAGTGGGCAATTTAGATATTCTTCTTTAATGCGAGATGTCTGTTCAAATCCTTTCCCATTTTTCTGTCATTTTTCAGGCTTTCTCACTCTGTACTGTGGGGCTTTTAAAGCTGGATATGGGTCCTTTCTTGGGTACATATTGCAATGTCTTCCCTGGTCTGTGGCTTGCCCGTTCCCTCTGATAAGAGCCCTCAACAAACCACCCCTCTAACTCTGATGTGCCCTTTATCAATCTTTTCCTTTATGGTTAGAGCTTTTTCCATCCCTCTCAGGAAGTTTTATCTACTCCAGGCTCTTGAAACTGTTCTCCTGTTATTTTCTAGAAATATTTATTTTACTTTTATTTTATGTACCGTATTATTGGAATTGACTTTTGTGTATAAGGATTTATATTCGCTTACAAATGGCCACTTTGCTCAATTCTCGTATTTATTGAAAATCCAGGCTTGTCACAGCACCGTGCAATTTCACCTTTGTCATAAAAGGCACCGCCATGTGGACCTGCTTCCGGAGACTGTTCTCTTCCGTTCGGCTGTCCATTCTCATGCCAGCACCACACTGTCCCAATTAATGTTGCTTTTTATTTTTATTTTTTAAAAGATTTTATGTATTTATTTTGCGAGCAAGAGAGAGAAAGAGCGCATGTGAGGGAGCACGAGAGAGAGTGTGTGAGTTCACTAACAGAGGGGGAAGAGCAGAGGCAGAGGGAGAAGCAGACTCCCCAGTGTGGGACTTGAATCCAGGACCTGGGACCATGACCTGAGCCGAAGGCAGACGCTTAACCCACTGACCCACCCAGAAGCCCCTAAAGTTGCTTTTTAGTAACTCTTAGTATCTAATAGCTTGTCATGCAACATTGTTCTTCCTCACAAATCTGTGGCTGTTTTGGTCTCTTTATATTTTTCTGTGCATTTAAAAATCAACTCCTATCTTCTCAAAAAACAAAACAAAACCAAAAACCCACTGGATTTTTAATACTTGGAATTGTGCTGAATTGCTAAGTCAATTTATATAAAATAACATAGAGTGACTTCCCATCCATAAGCATAGATTGGCTCTCTCTCTAAATAGATCAGCTTGAAGTTCTCTCAAGAATTTTCTGTAGCTTTCTTGTAAAAGTTGCATTTTTTGCTAGGCTTATTCCTAAATATTTAATATATATTTTTGATGTCATTGTAAATGACATCATCAAAAGTTTTTTTTTAATTATTATTATTTGCCCCAAGGGTACAGGTCTGTGAATCATCAGGCTTACATCTTTCACAGCACTCACCATAGCACAAACCCTCCCCAATGTCCAGAACCCATCCACCCTATCCCTACCCTCCCACCCCCCAGTAACCCTCAGTTTGTTTCGTGAGATCAGGAGTCTCTTATGGTTTGTGTCCTTCCCCATCCCATCTTGTTTCATTATTTTTCCCTCCCTACCCCCCATGACCC
>LNAC01000221.1:1470846-1556823 GCA_002007465.1 Ailurus styani
CATGACCCCCCACCCTGCCCCTCAAGTTCCTCATGTCAGAGAGATCATATGATAATTGTCTTTCTCCGATTGACTTATTTCGGTCAGCATAATACCCTCTAGTTCCACTCACGTTATTGCAAAAGACAAGATTTCATTTCTTTTGATAGCTGCATAGTATTCCATTGTGTATATATACCACATCTTCTTTATCCATTCATCTGTTGATGGACATCTAGATTCTTTCCATAGTTTGGCTATTGTGGACATTGCTGCTATAAACATTCAGGTGCAGGTGCCCCTGAGGATCACTACCTTTGTATCTTTAGGGTAAGTACCCAGTAGTGCGATTGCTGGGTCGTAGGGTAGCTCTATTTTCAACTTTTTGAGGAACCTCCATACTGTTTTCCAGAGTGGCTGCACCAGCATGCATTCCCACCAACAGTGTAGGAGGGTTCCCCTTTCTCCGCATCCTCGCCAACATCTGTCGCTTCCTGACTTGTTAATTTTAGTCATTCTGACTGGTGTAAGGTGGTATCTCACTGTGGTTTTGATTTGTATTTCCCTGATGCCGAGTGATGTTGAGCACTTTCTCATGTGTCTGTTGGCCATTTGGATGTCTTCATCATCAAAAGTTTTTTTCTAAATATTTATTGTTGACATATGGCTACATTATGTCTTATTTTCTGTCAATTACCAAAATAATTATGTTAAAGCTTCCCACTATAATTGTGAATTTGTCTACTTCTTTCTTTTCTGCCCATGTTTTTATTTTATATTTTGAAGTTTCATGGGGTGCATACACATTTAGGATTATTATTTCTTTCTGGCGTCACTTACCATTATTAAATGTCTGTCTTATCTCTATATGTTTCTTTTTTAATTTTTTAAATTTAAATACAGTTTAAATAACAAATACTGTATTATTAGTTTCAGAGATAGAATTTAGTGATTCATCCATTGTATCTAACGTCCAGTGCTCGTTACTTAAAGTGCCCTCCTTAATGTTCATCCCCCGGTTAGCACATCCCCCATCCTAGAAACATTTCTAGAAGTTTCTAGCCTGAGAACCACTTGGGGGGTGGCGCTCAACTATCTTTGGACTTGATTTAGAGGATTGAATCTGTATCTGAATCTGATGTTGTGTTTGGATAAGTCTTTGGGGGTCTCTGGAGGTGGTGTGTTTATTTTTCATATAAGGAGGATGTGAATATTTGTGGCTAGAGGGTGGATGGTCTCCTAAGAGACAAGTCTTCTCATATCTGTACACGCATTCTGCTATTCCCATCAGAAAGTCCATTGTATGTCCTTCAGTCTTGAATCCAGCTGACCCGTGACTTACCAATAGAACATGGCAGAAGTAAAGCTGAGCACATTTTGCACCTGGCCCTGCAGAGTCCTGGCAAGGTTCATTTATATTGTCTTGGAGCCAGGAACTACTGTGTACGAAGTGTCAGTGCTCTACCGGAGAGTCCCACCAACTGCAGCTGCTCCAGGCTACCCAGTCAAGGTGTCAGACCTGTGAATGAAGCCATCTCGCGTGTTCCCACCGGCTGCATTCCTAGGTGAATGCAGCTCCCTGAGGGACCCTAGCTGATCCAGGTGCATGGACAACCCACAGCATCACTGCTGTTTTAAGCCACGAGGTTTTGGGGTGGTTTTCTTTTCTTTTTTAATTTATTTTTATTATTAGTATTTGCCCCAGGGGTACAGGTCTGTGAATCATCAGGCTTACACCTTTCACAGCACTCACCATAGCACAAACCCTCCCCAATGTCCATGACCCATCCACCCTATCCCTACCCTCCCACCCCCCAGTAACCCTCAGCTTGTTTTGTGAGATTAGGAGTCTCTTATGGTTTGTCTCCTTCCCGATCCCATCTTGTTTCATTATTTTTCCCTCCCTACCCCTCACGACCCCCACCCTGCCCCTCAAGTTCCTCATATCAGAGAGATCATATGATAATTGTCTTTCTCTGATTGACTTATTTCACTCAGCATAATAGCATCTATTTCCATCCACGTCATTGCAAATGGCATGATTTCGTTTCTTTTTTTGATGGCTGCATAGTATTCCATTGTATATATATACCACTTCTTCTTTATCCATTCATCTGTTGGTGGACATCTAGGTTCTTTCCATAGTTTGGCTATTGCAGACATTGCTGCTATAAACATTCAGGTACAGGAGCCCCTGAGGATCACTACATTTGTATCTTTAGGGTAAATACCCACTAGTGCGATTGCTGGGTTGTAGGGTAGCTCTACTTTCAACTTTTTGAGGAATTTTCATACTGTTTTCCAGAGTGGCTGTACCAGCTTGCATTCCCACCAACAGTGTAGGACGGTTCTTGGGGTGGTTTTCTATGCAGCAATAGGTAACTGAGATTGGCTTATTACATGTCCCTTAGGAGTGTTATTTTTAACCATTAAGTAATAATTCATGTATCCCTAATAATGTCTTTGTCTTAAGTTTATTTTTCTACTTAGATAAAGCTTGTTAATCATGTCATGCAAATCTGCATTCTTACTAATTTTAGTCTGCCTCAGCTTCTGCTTTTTTATGTATGTATGTTTTAATTTTGCCTTATTCTTTCTAATTTTTATATTTTATTTCTCAGGTTCTTTATCATTACGTAGTACCCTTCTTTTGGTACAATTTAAATTTTTATTTTCTTTTTAGCTTGAATTAGGTTTATTTGGTATTAATGTCGGGATTCCTGTTTGTGGGTCTATTGGGTATGCTTTTAGCATCAATTTACTTTGTTTTAGAATTGTTTCTTGCATACAGTATATGCAAAAACCTATTGGGTTTTATTTTTAGATCCCAAATGTGTCTATTGCTTTTACAACATGTGTTTATCACATATATATTCATATGACAACTAGGTTGGTCTTCATTCTGTCATTTAAATTTGTGTTGTTAAATTTCTCTTCTAGTCATTTTATTTTCTTTCAGTCCCTGTTCTATATTTTCTTTTAAGTTGCATTACGTTGCTAGTACTTCAAAGAGGCTACATAGAGCTTCTTTTTGGTTCTCTTAATGGTTTAACTCTATGCCTCTAGTGTTCTTAAAGCTCTTTTTCTTAATTGGACTCTATTTCCTGAGAAAAAAAGAAAGAAATCCGCCCACTTCACCTCTCCCCATGTTTTCTTCTCCTTGACCTCCTGGTTAGTAATAATATGATTTCCACATTTCCCGAGGTCACACCATTTGCGCCGAGTGCTCCAACCATAATTCTCACAACCGCCTGGTGTTGGTGCCATGTTTACCTGGGTCTAGGGCTCACCTCCAGCTCCAGGTCGTAGTTGGTCCTCAGGGCTCACTGAGCTATAGTCATGAGCTCTTGCAGGGTAGAGAGTGTCTTTGCCTTTATTCTCAGGATATCTGGGTTTAAAATTCCTGGGTTAAACACGCTTCCCTTGCAGCATCGTCCTTTCCTCTTGCGGTGTGGGTTCCAGCGCTGCCTGTCCCCTGGATTCCCGCCACTTGACGCCTTCCTGTTCGCCTGGCTGGACTCCCCCTTCCTCAGAATGTGTCCCGTTGGCAGTCCTGTCTCTGTGCTCGGGATGTTCTCTTCTATTACGTCTTTAGATATGGTCCATTTTTGTTTGTTCTGTTGGCTTCGCTCAGCGTGCCACGAGTGGGATGTTGGCTCTTCCGTCTGTCACTCTTATCAGTTATTTCCCCATAATAACTTTAACCTTCTGATTCCTTCCCATTTTAGTTTGCTGACTTCTCTCAAAGCTATCTTTCATCACTCGGTTCATTGTAGCAGTGTTTAATCTTTTTCTGTTTTCTGATTTAAATATGGCTGATTGTCCCCTTCCATTTTCAAACCAATTTCAAACCATTTCCATTTACCTCCGACCTTGCTTCTTTTCTTTTGTTTTTCACTCCCAAAATGTCTATTATATAAAAAAGAGAACATTTAAGAGAATTCCTTTGATTTCATGGAGAAGACAGTATCTGATTTCCTCTCCTGGACTTAGTGGCATGGCTCTACTTCTGGCCATGCTCTTTGCCAGAATTACTCTCGTCCTTATGATGAACCCCATGCTAGTCACATTCTAGTACAGCTTATCTCTGAATGGGGCTCGGGCTCTCCTTGCTCTGTGTTAGCTGAAGAAGAGTGTGGGGGAAGATCAGGGATGTGAGCCGGGCAGCAGACAGCTCCCAGCTACCCACATAGCTTCAGAGAATTTCCCCACTGTCTCTGCTACTGCCTGTGTCTTGGGGGCAGAGGGGAGTCCTCCTGGCTTGAAGTATTTCACAGCATTTCTGTGTGACGGGGTAGGCATGCATTTCCCTCCAGCTGATGGCATTTGTACCTGCAGAGCCAATACCAACACCATCCCCTCCTGTGTCTGTGTGGTGCTTTGTTCAGCCCTACCGTCCTGTCCCAGCCCCCAAACTCCCCAAATCTTGCCTTTTGGGTAAGGGGTCACATGCTGAAGCTTTGGACCTTGAGGGTTTTGTCACCAACTTTTGGAGAAGCTGGAGGTCTTCCTAGGGGTGTGTAGGGGTCTGTGTTCACAGCTGCCTTCCTTCTTCCCGTGGTTTGGTTTAAAATTTGAATTTCACTGGGGTTAAAAGCTGTTCTTCCTAGTTTGCGAGTGGCGAATATGACTTTTCAAGTTTCGTCATAGATGGAATTTTTCATTCTTTTTGTCAGTTGTGGTTAGTCTCAGAAAGTAAAATGTGGTAGATAAGCTTTTACTGTGAACTGAACGAGATCCTTATCCTAAGAGTTCCTCTATGTTGGACGCTTACTGTACTATAGCGTCACCCCAGGCACATTGCCTCTCTTCCCTGATTTAATCTTTGCACCGACACCGAAGCATGTTGGACAGGGAGTCAGACAGGCACTGTTCTCTCCGGCAGGCGTTATTACCCTAATTTTATGGATGAGGAAAACTGAGGCTCAAAGACATTAAGTACCTTAACTTCAAGTCCCTTGTAAACCCAGAGCCTCACGGCTGGTAAGTGGAGGAACCAGGACTGGAACCCGCGTTTGTCTGAGCAGGGGCCAAGCAAATTCAGTGAAGAGAGTCAACAGTCACTGACATTTGAGCAGAGATCTGGATACAACACTGCTAAAGCAGCAGTTTCTATGGTTAAATGATTCTCAAGAGCAATTAAGGGCCTATTCTGAGTCCCTGGTGGCAGGAAATGGAAACCCAGAAACCCCATGTTCTGAATTTATAAATACACATGGGACTATTTATATGTATGCGTGCCATTGCTCTAGGTCCCTGCGGATCAAAACCAAACGCTCGTGGAGGACCTGAGAGACAAATTAATAGGAAGGGGGGTAGAGCCACAGTCATCTGATCCTTGCAGGTCTCTGTGAGTCCACCGGGGAAAGGGCGGCCCCTCCCCGATGCTCGTCTGTCCTTGAGGAAACCACAGGGAAGGATCTCATGGAACATGGTGGGAAGAGGGGGCACACAGGTGGGGAAGGCGTCTTCATGATGTAAACAAATCTGGACAAGAAGAGAGCTTAATTTATTAAATGATACTCTGCGGTCATTTTCAGGAGAGAAGATCTAACAGGCAGTATTCTGTAGGGCCAGACAGGGGACCGGGAAGGGGCTCTGTCCCCGGGGAGACTCGGGGCTCTGCCACTTACTGGCTGCATGACCTTAAACAAATTATTAAACTCGATCCCAAGTTGCTTTGTCTTTACAAACAGAGGCAACAAGACCCATGCCCTTGGGTTGGTGTGAAAACTTTATATTTGGCAAGTTCCAAACCCAGCCAGCCTGCACCGAAGCCTGCTACTCTCTCAAGCTTTCTACACTTCAGGGATTCTACCTGACTGCCTGACGTGTGGTAATGAGCGCTTAGGAAAAATCACTGAGCGAATACTTACATATTGAATCACTCCACTGAAGTATAATTTTCAGTGATAAAATTCACTTGTCTTTTCACCACTGCCGAAGTTGTAAAAATTTCCACTGCCCCAAATAGAACTTTCCATTCCCACCCACAAGCCCAGACAGCAGATTACTAATTTACTTTCTTTCTCTGTAGGCTTGCCTGTCTGACCGGACACATGGATTCGTGTGACAGGTGCTCTCCTGGGTCTGGCTGCTTTCACTTAATATATGTTTCTGAGGCTCATTTCTGTCCGCATCAGTGTTCGGTGGATAGACGTTCTGAGGCTTGAGTGCTCTTGTCTAGGATGACAAGATTTGTTAAGAGTCTCCTGGAGGGTTTCACAAGTTCCTTCAGGGTAGTGTCTACAGCAGCTTGAGTCTAATCAAGGAGGGCAAGAGCCAGAAATAATGAAGACGGGACATTCTGCCGTCTGCCATCAGACTTTCTGGGGTTTGCAGGCAAAGCACCCATGTCCTTGGGTCACCGGCATCCTTGCTACTATCTTCCTGACTGCGTCTGGAGGGGGTATTTTGTCAGGTCACACCGGGCCTCAACATCGCCCTTGAATGCCACCCCTTCTCCGTGCGCACCACGCATACAATTCACACAGGGTTCCAGGCACAGACGCCAAGGCCCCGCCCCGAGACTTTGAGCTGTGGCTAGTCCTCCAGTCATGCCTCCGTCTCCTGCTAATCCAACCTCCGAATGCCCTTTATGAGTCTGCTTACCTACATTTTTATTTCTCCTTGATTATCTGGTTGACCTGGTTCTTGTTAGAAAGACGAAAGGAGGCAGGCAGCCATCATGAGGTTTTCCCAGCAAATCCCCCCACCCTGGGGACGTGCCGAGGTGGACCCCACCTGAAACCTCCCCCCCAGAGACCCTCTTCTCCGTGTGTTTCTTCCCTGCTTGGCCATCTCCACACCCCATCTGCCTCATCTGTGCAGACTCGGGCCGCTGGCCAGGGAGGAAGCCTGCTGTGTGGGAGGTCTGTGGGTGGTAGGGTTGGGCAGACACGAAGCTGAATCTAGGAGGTTGGGCCCCAATTTCCTCATTTTAAAGCAGGTGTCCTTACGGCCTAGTCTTCAGGACTGGATCAGATGTTTGCGAAGTGTGTGCTGCCAGCACAGAGAAGGGGGGCACAAAAGGCAGTTAGGGAGCTCACGAGCACCCCACCCTGACACCTAGGTGGTAGCTGGTCACCAGGCTGCCCTCAGCCCGGGGCTCATGGGGGCAAGTGCCTTCTAACCCCAGGACTAACCCAATTATAAAGCCAACAGTGGTTCAAATAGTTACAGAGAATTTAGAAAAAGAGAGTGTGAACTTTGGGGGGCCTGTTTGATCCTAGGAGGTCGGTTCCCTGTTGGAGTCGCCTGCTGACCAGCGCCTCACGACATAAAGCATCAAACTGTAGCCGGCCTGGGGGGCTAGCAGCTGTGTCGTCACACAGGGCCCTGTGCTCAGGAAGGCCCTGAGCTTGGTTGCCATCTTGAAATTCCTGATGATCTTCTCTTTGAACTTGTGTTTTCTTTTTAGATTTTATTATTTTAATTTTGTTTATTTTAAGAGAAGGAGAGGGGTGGGGAGGGGCGGAGAGGGAGGAAGAGGGAGAGAGAGAGAAGCAGATGCCCCTCTGAGCACGGAGCTGGATATGGGACTCGATCTCATGACCATGAGATCATGATTTGAGCTGGAATCAAGAGTCAGGTGCTCAAGCGATGGAGCCACCCAGGCGTCCCTGGACCCGTGTTTTGTAAATGAAGTCTGATGGGACCATGGAAGGAGCACGTGGGCAGAGGAAATCCCTACCACACATGTGACCACCTTCTTCCCTGCCTGTCTGCAAACACACTCCCAGGGCCCGTGAACACACAACTCCAGGTGGGCCCACAGGGTGTGCGAGTCAGTGAGGCTCAACGCAATGGAAAAGCAAGCGTATTATTACACTGATGACTAACAGCCCTGAGAAGCCATGCTTTCCATCTGAACAAGAACTTGGCTTCAAATGCAATAAGAGACTCGGACAACAAGGAAACCTTCTTATCCCTCCTTGTGCGGCACTCCCGCGTTAGCTTATCCCTCAGGCTGGAAACGTCGTGAAGGAGAGAGGAAGGCAGAGCAGACTGTGTCCCGTCCTTTACCTTTCAGACCTCCTTCCTTCCCAGCTTCCCAAGAGCAGAGAGCGTGGGCAGGAGGGCACACATATGAAGAAATGAATGCAAAATACCGATAGGTGGTTTTTCCACATTTCCACCCCTCTCCTGAGAACCGAGTGCATCATCAGCTAGGAGATGCAAACCATCCAACTTCAGAGATACCACCATGCAGGAAATGCTCTTGTATTTCCTGAACCAGAAGATTCACGGTAATACCTTAACATTTTATTTTTTCTCTTTTTAGAATGACTAAGAACATCATGTCAAGTCGAGGCAGAGACCATGGGAAAAAGGAAGAAGGTTTATATTTCTGTACTTTGAACAATACTTTTTTCCCTTGCCTTTTGAGCCAGGGGTCTTGCATTTCCCTTTTTTACTGGTCCCCAACAGGTGTACACGTCGCTGCCCCACACCCTGTTCTCTCATCTGTGGTCCTGAGCGGCCCCCCGGGGGGAGCACTGGCTTCTTGTGCTCTCGGGGAAGGAGGGCCCCATGCGGGTGAGCTGACTTCCTTTCCTAATGAAAACTCTCATTTTTTAAACCAGACCATAACAGAAGCCAACCCGTTCGAGGCCTTCCCCCACCCTCCAGCTTATGTAAATGTTTGAGGTGTTATTTTTCCATGCCTCTGGGAAGTCCAAAGACCCAACACACTTTTGCATAAACATAAATGATATATTTATCTTGGGGTTCCTCTTTCTGAAACTCTTGAACTGACATTTGGCCGGGGGCTGTTTTATATTTTATCTCCAGTTCATGCTCAGCCTTTTAGATTTTATTAATATAATAAGCAAGAAACAGGGATGGAGCTCATGCGAGCTGAAGGCCCGTGGTGTGCCCCGTGGGGTCATTGGAGACACAGCTGGAAGGGGCGTAGAAACCATCTAGGCCAGCTTTCTACCTAGACTCAAGTGGAAAGGCAAGGAATTGTCAAAAGCACTCAAAATTCTTAAACAAATTTATTGTAGGCCGGCGGGGTGGGGGGGGGGGGGGAAAGCTCAAGTTTTCTAGACGATTTTGGGGGAGAAATTTGTGGAAAATTAAATCCTGGCCCGTGAAGACAACATTGAGGGGACCCAGAGGGGACGGTGGACAGAGCAGGCTGTCGCCGTCTGTGGCACAGTGGCTCCCGGTTCCCCTGGTTACCGCAGCTCTCCTGGGAGCCACAGGGGCCCCTGGATGGCGAGTCAGCTGTGGGGGTGGAGAGGGGGCTGCTCTCCTGCCCGCCCACAGGCCGTGTGCCTCTGGGAGTTGCTGGGCCCTAGAGGCTCACTCTCCAGCCTTGCCCTAGTGCTCGGTATTAAATCCCTCTCCTCATAAGTCAGCGGCAGTGGATTCTGTTGTCTGCCCCCGAACCCTGGCTGATGGAGCAAGGAGCACAGATTATGGGGTGGCAATGACCCGATTGTGTGATTCAAGCCCGGCTTCCAGAAGTTTTCGGTGGCACAGATGTGGCCTGCTTACGTCTTCTGGTCCCATGCTCCAGAGTCCCGGCCAGCCTCGGAGTTCTGCTGACCGTGCTGGCCTTGCTTACTCTCGTGGGAGCCGTGCCCTCCCGGGGCTCCGCCTCCCTGGACCCGTGGGAATCAGGGAGCCCGCTTCTAGGTACTATCTTCACCTCGTCCCAGGCCTATTTCTATTATTTTTTAAAAGATTTTTATTTATTTATTTGACAGAGAGAGAGAGATCACAAGTAGGCAGAGAGGCAGGCAGAGAGAGAGGAGGAAGCAGGCTCCCTGCTGAGCAGAGCCCGATGCAGGCCTCGATCCCAGGACCCTGAGATCATGACCTGAGCCGAAGGCAGAGGCTTAACCCACTGAGCCACCCAGGCGCCCCTTTATGATGTTTTTCTTGGGTTTTCCTCATGGGTGTTTTTCAGCGCTGGGTGTGGACAGCACTGTCCTCTGGGCTCTCTTGGGAGACGCAGTCTGGGTATATGTGAGCGGGTGAAACACGATAAACCCACTTCCACAGCCTCATCTGCATAAATCCCGAATCCTTTCACTACATCACAGCCAGGGACCGCTGTTACCCCAACCCCATGGATCCCGGGCCGCCGCAGAGTTACAGTCACAGTCTGCCCCACCATGAGAGCTGCTAACTGGGACCACCGTGGGGGCTCGCGCCGGAGCCGGGAACCCAGACCCTGCCAAGTGCGCCGAATCCCACTAACCCAGCCCCAGACCAAATCATCTCCTGCTCCCTGGCACCTAGGCACCGCTCATAGCTAAGCCGACCGATGCAGATGGTCCCCAGTGAGATAGTTGTTGGAGACACGTTGAGCAGAGACCTGAGTCACTCAATCGTGTCTATGTGCAAATTCCAACTCACCGAAATGTGTGCTTTTGGTTTTCAACAGGAGTACTTCTTCCCCCTTCTTCCTTTCCCCTAAATCTGACCGTGGGCAATCCATCAGGTTAGGCTCAGAGCAGATGCTCAGGGTCTGGTCTCACCCGTGGACTCTGGCCACGTGAGCAAGTCTCTCAGCGGTTGCCCCATCACCAGAGCAGGGGAATTGGGAATCCCGGATGCGAATGCACATGGGCAAGAAGAGTTGGTACGTTGGGACTACTGGTCACCCCAGGGACCCCGAGGATGGCGCTGAGCTGGAGGCTTTGGATCAGGGACAAGTCATGCAAATTGGACATTCTCATAACTCTCCACGACCTCTTCATCCTGAGACCTGACCCCTCCAGCCGAGTCCTTCGGGAGCTGTGTCTTCACCGCAGAGTAGACCACTGAGGTGTTCTGGAGTGGAAAGGAGATAGAAGAAGAACTGGAAAGAGAGAGGGAGGATGGGGCTGGAGGTAGCAATGGGAGAGAAACAGTCGGGGACTGATACTCACCGTG
Source organism: Ailurus styani (assembly GCA_002007465.1). Taxonomy (NCBI): domain Eukaryota; kingdom Metazoa; phylum Chordata; class Mammalia; order Carnivora; family Ailuridae; genus Ailurus; species Ailurus styani. The sequence goes on from LNAC01000221.1 coordinate 1,481,716, forward strand.
TCCTGTGGAGAAGTTCTGGAGGTACAGGCTGTGGGGGGAAAAGACCTCACTGAACTGTGGGCACCACGGCCCACTCAGAGCAGGCTGCAAGCTTTCCCTCAGAGGCTGGGAGCCATTGAACCTTTTCTACCCATGGTTATGCTCCCCACACCCCAACTTCCAACATGTCCTATGACACATGTGATTTTCTGTTTTACCATTTCTTGGTCCAGTCTTCTGCAAGTTCTTTATCAGCTCCATTGATCTATAAGGTCCCTTCTCCCTACCACAGCAAGAAACCTTGTTCCCTTCCTTTACCAGGTATCAACAGAGAATGTCTCCCTGTTTTAACTTTTGCATCTCCTGACTTACAGCACCCCCATCTCACTCCAATCTCAGAGCACCCCAGTGATTGCTTGGCAAGTTCCCATGAGAGCACTTCACGTGTGTGCCCATGGGAAAACTCTCTCTCCCATTAGTGTGTTCTGGTTCTTAGTTCCCATAGTTTCTAGAGATGGAGCTGCAGTGAGAGGGAAGGTCAGCAGGTGGGTTTGCCAGATCCCACATGTTAGAGATTAAGAGTCTCAGGGAACAGGATGGAAGTGTCAGAGCCATCTAGTGATTTATGGAGACAGAGACCTCCCCCCAAAATGCCAGTGGGACAATTGAGTCTCCTGTCTTTATCACCATATTCTTACCATTGAACTTTCAGGGTTGCATATCTTTTTAATGATGTGATAGAACCTATGTACTCTCTTCCCAGAATGATAGTCATATATGTGGAACTTTGCGTACCATTTTAGGGGCTTCATGCAGACCTCAAGGAACTGGGGAAGATATCTTGCTATAGATCATTAATACATAAAGTACCTAAAATAGAACTAGTCCACCAACAGAGTGCTTAGCTTCAATGGTGTTCTGACAAATACATCAAAGAAAGAGTGTGAAGAACAGCAAGTGATCAAGCTAACTCAATGAGATGCTTTCAGTTAACCCAAACAACTTGGAGGCAGTTCTAATTCTACCATTCAAAGGGTCCCGACTAGTGGGGATAGCTTGAGAAAGCAAAGTGACAAAGTAGGTCATCTGTGTTGGTCAAATATAGTGATGGGCTCTATAAGCAGCAAATACAGAAAGACAGAAGGCTTGGTCTTAGCTTTGTCTTTTGCAGGATTTGTGATCACTGGGAGCAATGATGTTTGACATCATTTATAAAAGAAGTTCAAGATCAGGTTACAATTGAAATTTCTACGAGGCACAAAGATATTGGGGATTTTAAATTCCCAAGTGAGGTGCCGTCGTTGGAAAGTTATGAAATGGGCAAACATATTTGCAAATCATATATCTGATAAGGGGTTAATATCCAAAATATATAAGGAATTCATGCAACTCAACGGCCAAAATACTACTACTACTACCTTAATTTAAAAAAATGGTCAAAGGATGTCATTTCTCCAAAGACATACAGATGGCCAACAGGTATTGAAAAGGTGCTCAACCTCACTTATCATTAGAGAAATACAAATAAAACCCACCATGAGATGTGACCTCACCCCTGTTAGGATGGCTGCCATTAAAAAACAAGGGATGACAAGTGCTGGTAAGGATGTGGAGAAAAGGGAGCCGTACTGTTGGTGGGAGTGTGAGGCAGTGCGGCCACTGTGGAAAACCAGTGTGGGGGCTGGTCAAAAAATTAAACAGACAACTGCATGATCCAGCAACCCTGCTTCTGGGTATTCACCCAAAGGAACTGAAGTCGGGATCTTGAAGAGATATCTGCACCCCGTGTTTCCTGCCGCATTACTCATGTAGCCAACACATGGAAACAACCTAAGTGTCCATTAATAGAAGAATAGATAAAGAATATGTCACACACACACACACACACACACACACACACACACACACACACAGGAGTATTATTCAGCCTTAAAAAAATGAAGGAAATCCTGACATTTTGACAGCATAGATAGATCTGGAGGTTGCTATGCTAAGTAAAATAAGCCAGACACAGAAAGAAAAATACTGTGTGTCTTCACTTTACATGTGGAATCTGAAATAGTCAGGCTCATAGAAACAGACAATAGAATAGTGGTACCCAGGGGCTGTGGGGAGGGGGAATGGAAGTAATGGCCACGAGGTACAAAGTTTGAGTCATGCGAGTTGAGCAAGTTCTATAGATCCACTGGAGAGCATCGCGCCTGTAGCTAACGATACTGTATCGTGCACTTAAAATTTGCTGAGCGGGTGAATCTGACATTCAGTGTTCTAACCATGCACACAGATAACAATAGTGATAATGGGGGTAGAAGGAAAGTCCACGTTACATGTGCTTGAGATGATACATATGCTTGTGGCCTTGATGATGCCGATGGTTTCACTGGCATATACTTGTCCTCAAATCATCCACTGTTATATATTAAATATGGTCAGGTTTTTTCCTCGTCAGAGAAAGTAGCGAGCGACTTACAATATGCAGGCATATGGATGAGTCGCAGAAGGTTATGTCAAGGGACAGAAGCTAGACAAAGAGACTACATTACGTATGACTCTATTCACATGAAATCGTAGAGAAGCAAAACTCTAGGGACAGAAAGCGGGTCAATGGAGGTCAGGGTGGGGCTGGAAAAGCCACCTGCAAAGCTGCAGGAAGGGGCTTCCCGGGCTGTCGGAGACGCTCCGGGTCTTGAAGGTGGTGGTGGATCGGGGACTGGATACATTTGTTAGCATTGATGAAATTGTGCATTTAAAATTAGTGAGTTATCATGTATGTAGGTTATATCTCAATAAATCTAGTTAAGACAATAAATTTCAGTAGAATAGAAACTCGAGTGCATCGCAGTAAGTATGATTATGAAGCCCGTGTCTCAGTTCTTCGTTGGTATCTGTGCGTGTGCACGTTCCCACGGGCTAACAATAAAAATCCTTGAGAGCCGCCAGTCGAGAGGGTTGAGGGCACTGACGCGCAGCTGGTGATATTATCGGAACGCGGCTGGGGCAGCAGGGACCCGATCCCCAGGTGTCCCCAGGGACAGGTGTGGTCCATCTTGGACAGAGGACAAGAGTGTAGCCGGGGGGGGGCCTGTCCAATAGGGCTGACGGGGACCAGGGGACTCTAGCAGCAGGAAGCTGGGTGTGAGTGGGGGTGGGGATGAGGACACTGAAGGGTCACAAACACCTGCAGGGGTCAGAGATGGCCAACTGAACCAAAGGAGCTGTGGGAAGGGGCATCTATCTGGCAGGAAACCTCAGAAGAGGACGTGCACGTGCTTCTGGGGGAGGACCCGCGTCTGCACCTGCCAGGCAGACAGGTGGATGCCAGCTCCCAAGCACCAGCTGAGCCCGTCCTTCCCCACGCGGGTCCCCAGCGCCCTCCAGGCCCGTGAGGGATGGCCAGCCACAGAAACAGAGAAGCCAACCCCGTCCTGTCCTCCCACCCCTGCCAGCTCCCATCCTGAAATTTGCCTGAATGAGTGGAGGGCTGTGTCCTAGCTGCTGAATTGAGACTGTGACATACAGCGTCCACCTGCTGTCCGTCACCTAAGAGATTGGAGAAAGTGTTGAAAAGCCTGTGCTGCCAAAATGTTCATCCAAAGTGTCTGGGAAGATCTCCCACAGAGTAAAGTTTCAAGAAAGTGGGAGACACAGTTTTCGTAATGAAGTCACACGTCTTACTTGTTCAGTATATTGGTTACACAGGGCTGTTTATATAGACTAAGTGAACATTTGTCTATGTATATATACATTATGTGAACATGTCTCTATAAATGTTCTCACCACATAGTAGGTGACTTGTAAACCTCATCACTTGATTACTTAATTCGTTATTTAAAAGAAATTTTCAGGGGCACCTGGGTGGCTCTGTCGGTTAAGCATCTGCCTTCAGCTCGGGTCATGATTCTGGGGTCCTGGGATCAAGTCCCGTGTCAGGTTCCCTGCTCAGTAGGAAGCCTGTTTCTCTCTCTCCCTGCCACCAAGTTGTGCATGCTCTCTCTTTCCAATAAATAAATAAATCTTTAAAAAAAGAAAAAAAATTTATACATACACCTTCACCATCACGATATCAAGCAGAAGGATGTTCAATTTTTGTTCTGATCATCAGCAAAGATATATGATGCACTTTTTAGTGTCATTTTTCTTTCTTCAGACCCTAAGCATCGCTATAGGCGTTTTCATCTGCCTTGTTTGCTGATCGACTCCATGTACGTTCTGCAGTACCTAGCACCTGGCATGTGTTGCATGAAGCAATAGAGTTTGCAGCCAGAATCTTCCCCAGGGACTTACCTGCCCCTCCTTGTCCCAGCTGCATGAGCTGGATCTCAGAATACAACAAGTCTCCCTCGCCGGGGTGCACTGCAAAGGAGAAACAGCACTTTCTAGGCCACCCCCGTCAGAGGTACACGCTACACAGGCCTCCTCCCAAGCCCCTCCCCATGCTTCTTGGACGCGGAGTGAAGGGTGGTTTCCTGCGGGTCTGGGTTTGGGATACCCTAAGGACACCAGGCCTCTGCCAGGCCTCAAGCACATTATGCCTCCCTGGCTCCAGCCAGACGGCTTCCCGACGGGGCTCCTCACCGTTGTCATACAACCACTGCAACTCCACTGGGCCAGAGCACCGGGCATGGGGTGCCTCTCCGGGGCCTGGGGCGGGAGGGCTCCTGCAAGACAGGGAAACGCGTGATCACCCCTGGAACGGCACACGAGGCATGGCAGCGGGATGGCCAGACAGGAAGAGGCACAGGGGACGTCCACGGAAAGCAGGGGACCAGGGACGCAGAAAGGAAGGGGCAGAGTGGGGCAGGGGGAGCAGGACGGGAGGGGTCAGCCAGTGGCAGGGGAGTGGGAGCAGGACCTTCAGTAGGTCCATATAGGGCCAGATTGTTCTTTTGAGAACACCCCGAGGACCGCGGTATGGGCAGGCTGCCGGAGAACAGGGCTGGCCACTCTCTGACATCTTAGTATCAAGCATCTCACAGACCAAGCGGCCACTCCAACTGGTCAGAAAACCTTGCCTCATCGCCTGGAGTAGGTGACCCCTTGTCTTCGCATTGTCCCGCCGGGACCGTTTAGGAAGGAACCGGACACAGTCTGTGCTCCAGGTCACAGCTACAACCCAGGACTGAGACATGTAGATAGAGGACCATGTTTTCTGAACCAAAGTTAAAGACACAAAGTCTGAGGAGCGTATGTGCACGCGTGGGCCAAAGAAAATGAGGAGAAACCGAGACTTCCCGGGAAAATCCGGCGCAGTCATTGGGCACATAGTTAGGGCAACACATTGTTCGACTACAGTGCGTCTGCACCAGGAATATTGTGTGCCCGCCTAGAAAACCTATAATCTTTGGTATCAGCCGTCTGGAAGAATGGATAAATTTCAAATTAGAAATGAATGTAGAGAAAGGTGAACCCTCTTTCACTGTTGGTGGGAATGCAAGTGGGTGCAGCCACTTTGGAAAACAGTGTGGAGATTCCTCAAAAAATTAAAAATAGAGCTACCCTATGACCCTACAATTGCACTACTGGGTATTTACCCCAAAGATACAGATGTAATGAAAAAAAGGCCCATAGGTACCCCAATGTTCATAGCAGCAATGTCCACAATCGCCAAACTGTGGAAAGAGCCGAGAGGCCCTTCAACAGGCGAATGGACAAAGAAGATGTGGTCCACATATACAGTGGAATATTAGTCAGCCATCAGAAAGGTTGGCTTCACCCAACTTTTGTATCAACATGGACGGGACTGGAGGATTATGCTGAGTGAAATAAGTCAAGCAGAGAAAGTCAAGTATCATGTGGTTTCACTTACTCATGGAACATAAGGAATAAAGTGGAGGTCTCTAGGGGAAGGAAAGGAAACGTGAATTAGGGTAAATTGGAAGGGGAGATGAACCGTGAGAGACTGTGGACTCTGAGAAACAAACTGAGGGTTATGTAGGGGAGGAGGGATGGGTGAGCCTGGTGGTGGGTATTCAGGAGGGCACGTATTGCATGGAGCACTGGGTGTGGTGCATAAACAATGAATCTTGATCACTGAAAAAATAAAATGAAATAAAAAGTGACAGTAACCACCACCACCACCACCACCACCACCACCACCAACAACAACAACAACAAAGAAATGGATCTGCATACCAGTAAAATCCATGATAGGATCTATTAGAAGGTTCTAGAAGTTGTGATTTTGGTCATTTCAAGGGATGTGAAAGTGCGGACATGTAGCCACAGGGACAGAGAGACACGACTTGACCTAAGTTTCTGAACCCGCAGTTCTGCATATTCTATTCTTGGGAGGCGGGAAGGCTGAGGCCTCACCTGGCTGTGTTTCCCAGAAAACCACCTCCTGCAAAACAAAGCAAAGGCACATTTGTGTCAGCAGAGGGAGCTCGCTCTCAAATAGTTCACACATGGAACCTGCTTTAGAGAAGTCCTCAGAAAAAGTCAATTCGAACATGCACCCAGTCCTGGATTTTTAGGGAAATGATGTGGAAAAAGACTGGAACACAGTGTACACCTTGCTGGGGACAGGGCTACACATTCTGGGTCCAACATGCTGGAGACTTGATTCGGGTTCAAGGCTGTGAGGATAGACTCAGGAAGCGCTGAATAGGACCAAACAGTCCGGCACGCAGGGCTGCGAGGGCTGCGGGAGGACTTTGAGGAGCATCTGTGGTCATGCCCAGGGCAGCCTCGGCCTCCCGCTCTGGCTCCGGGCCGCTGAGGAGGCTCCTCTTGCAGAGCCGTCCATGCAGGGCACAGGGATGGTGCTGAGAGCCACAGGATGGGTGGAACTGAGCTGATGTAAAGCACGAGACAGAGTTGGCGGGTGTGGGTGATTGTCCTAGAGCCTGAACAGTGTCTGTGCCCGTCGCCCACACGAGGCTCTCTGAGCCGGGCCCAGGCAAGAAGCCTTTGGAAGCGCGACCCTCCCCCAGGAAGGGGAGGAGCTGGCGGGCTGGCCTGTGGGGACCCCTGCGCTTGGAGCACAGAACGGTGGGTTCAGGCTCTGCCACGGAGAAGTCTGCGAGGAGGAGGACGGCTGCGGGTTAACCAGCTCCTGTGCTCGGAGCCCCCTGACATATCGCGACCGTCCACGTGTGAGGGATTTAGGATGGGCTGCAGTGTGTAGTTGACCAGTCTCTAGGAGCCAAAGAACCGCCCAGGGAAACCGTCTGGATTAAGTTTTCGAAACTTTACATAAAAACTCGTCCTTCCTTCCTGAGCGAACCCAGCCAGTACGAGCCGCGTTCAACCACAGCATGGCTCACACACCTCTGTGAGGGGCGTTGGTGTGTGGGTGCTGGGGGTGGCGAGGGCGACAGTGGTGGGCGTGCGGGCGACCGAGGTGCTTGGCAGGGACAAGGCACGGCCTCCCCCAGAGGGGGAGGGAGAGCACTCACCTGAGCTGCGCTGGTGCCGCGGGCAAAGCCACAGGGCCGCCGCCAGGAGAAGGACGCTGAGCAGACCCCCAGTGGCTCCCGCAGCAACAAGGCCACTTCCGTTCCCCGGAGGGCCTGGGGGCGAAGAGGCTGCGTCAGCCCCGGGCAGAGGGCCGCGATGCTCTGCCGCCTTTCCTCGGGGTGGCTAGGGTTCCGAGCCCTGGGGCGGGAGCAGCCTGACGGACCAGGGCACGGCCAGGCCTGCTGCGCCCAGGAGGCAGCCTTCCGGTCCGGGCGGCCGGGCCCGAGCCTGAGCGGCAGGGCGGGACTCTGTGCTCTGGCGGGGGGCGCGGGCTGAGGGTGGGGGGCCCTGCAGGAGAATGCAGCCAGCTCCCCCCACCGACCCGCTGACATCGGTTCAAGGACTAGCCTTTGAGGGGAATCTCTCTCTTTCTCCGTATGTCCCATCTTCTAGTAATCTGGCCTCTTGGGAATTTCCCCAGGCCAACTGGGGAGATGTGACATGATGCTGGTGTGTCAGCCCCTGGTGTATGATGGGCACACCCACTGGGCCCTCGTGGGACCAGCAGCACCATTACAAGACCACAGTGGGACCCCACAGGGAAACAGCACGGTCTTTATTCTCACAGAAGCTCCAAAGGGGAGGAGAGAAGCTGGTGGGGTTTCTGGTTTTCCACTGGGTCCGTTCTCCTATCTCCTCATTCAAGAGACTACATTTGGCAAATTCCTTCATTCGTTGAGCAGACATTTACTGAGTCCCGCCAAGTGCCAGGTCTTGAGGACAGAGCAGTGAACAGGACAGCGAGGTCCCTGCTCTCCAGGAGTTTATAGTCCAGAGGGGGAGGCAGTTAATAAACACGTAAATATATTTGTGAACGAGCGAACGCAGAATAGAGGGGGCAAAGAGTAAGGGGGGGAGGTGCTTTGTATGAAGATCCACTTGGTCCCCAGGTCAACCTAATTCAGACTTCGGATGCCAGCGCCACAGACTTACACAGAGAACATCCACGTATCAGAACGACAACACCATTGACGGTAATTCCCATTTATGGCATGGTGCTCTGCATCTGCGATTCCTGCCACAAAGTAGGCACTCAGTACACATGGCCACTGGCCTTCGGTGACACTTCTGTTCCCATGCTTTCCCTTCCTGACAAAATCGACAAATCCAATGTCTGACCTATGAACGGTTCTTCCTGCAGACAGTAGTTCATGGGGGTCATGAGCCCGGCCTCCCCACCATGACAGCCAAACCAGGGGAGAGATCCGCAGACCGAGCAGCTTGGCTGCTGTGTCCTAGAGTGAAACTTTCCCCATTGCCTGCGGGGGCAACCACGTGTGCAAACGCAGAGTCAGCCATCGCCAGTCAGCCATCGCCGGGTACCTAGGGTTCTAGATTCAATGAGCAGAGGGCAAACCTTTCTCCTTCCTGGTAACCCTATCTCCTAGAAGAAATGTCTACTCTAGAGGAAGGAGTTGAAATTTATCTTAGTTTGAAAGGTACAGAACAAAGTATGCACCAACAAATAAGAGAGTCTAGAAGAAATGGGTACATTCCTAAGGACATACAACCAGCCAGGACTGAATCATGAAGATCAGACAGATCAGTGATGAGTAGGAGATTGACTTAGTAACAAACCCTCCCACCAAAGAAAGCCCAGGCCAGATGGTGTCACTGGTGAGTTCTGCCAAACACTTAAGGAAGAGTTAACTCCAAATCTTCCACAAAACTAAAGAGGAGTGAATATTTCCAAATTCATTTTGTGAGGCCAGCATCACCCTGACACCAAAGTCAGTTAAAGACACCACGAGAAAAGTACAGACCAATATGGTTGATGAATATAGATGCAAAGAAGATACATGAGTGGCCAATGGGTGCATGACCAGGGGCTCAACATCACTGATCATCAGGGAAACTCAAATCAAAATCACAGTGAGATATCGGCTCCCACCTGTTAGAATGGCCATTATCATAATGACAAGAAGTAAAACAAGTGTTGGTGAGGCGTGGATCAAAGGAGACCCTTGTGCACTGTTCGTGGGAATGTACGCTGGCACAGCCACTCTGGAACACAAGATGGAAGTTCCTCCCAAAGTTAAAAATAGAACTTTTACATGATCCAGCAGTCTCACTTCTGGGGATGTATTTGAAGAAGATGAAATCACTGTCTGGAAGAGAGCTCTGCCTCCCCGTGTTCACTGCAGCACTATTCATAGTAGCCGAGACACAGAAACAGCCCACGTGTCCGTTAACGGACGAATGGATCAGGAAAATACGGCAGGCATCACCGTGTGTACATACAGTGGGATACCACCTGGCCGCGAGGACAGCCTGCCATTTGCAGCAACACAGAGGAAACTTGAGAACATTGCACTCGGTGAGATCAGCCAGACAGAAGGACAAATACTGCAAGAGCTCACTTCAGTGTGGAACCTAAAAACACCAGCGTCGTAGAAACAGAGGGACTGGTGGTTGCCAGGGACTTTGGGGGTGAGGGAAATGGGGAGACGTTGGTCAAAGGTCACAAACTTCCAGCTGTAAGAGGAGTAAGTTCTGGAGACGTAATGCACAGAGCAGTGATTCTAGTTAGCAACGCCGTATCGTACGCTTGCAAGATGCTGAGAGTAGGTCCTCAATGTCCTCACCACACGCACGTGTGAACGTGCTTACACACACTCACACACGATAATTATCTGAGGTGACAGAGGGGTTAACTAACCCTACTGTGGTCAACCTTTCTCCCAATATACATCGAGTAAATCACTAAGTTGTATACCTTGAATTTATACAATATTATATGTCAATTACATCTCAACAATTACATCTCAACAAAGGGGGGAGAAAAAAGAGAGTAGTGTAGACTCTATAAAGCGTTTAGCAGGTTGAAATCCCGGCTCCTCCATGTCCTAGCTGCGAGCCCAGGGAAAAGTATTTGATCCCCTGTGCCTCGGTTTCCTTATCAGAACATGGGAGGATGGTAACCAAGGTAGATCTGTGGGTGGTGGGTTCAATGAGTTCATGGATGTGAAGAGCTGTGAACCGTCCCTGGCTGGCGGTTTGTGCCGTTTCTACGTATTAGCAACCCTCTGGTGTCCTTGCACTGCGCCCTAGGTCCTCGGGAACCTCATGCTCCCCTCTGATCAGCTCAGGGGACACCCCACACGTTAACTTCCTCCCCACAGCACCACCCTGGCCAACGTTGGCCCATTCTATGGGCTGGATTGTGTCTACCCCCACACTCATGTGCTGAGGCAGCTCTAGCCCGCTGAGTGCCCGTTTGGGGGATGGGGCCTCTGGGATGTCAGGTTGAGATGAGGCCTGGGGGTAGGCCCTGCTGATGGGATTAGGGTCCTTACGAGAAGGGACACCAGAGACACCTCTGTCACCCTCTCTCACCTCTCTTTGCCATGGGGGGACACACCTGCTCCAGGAAGGCAGCTGTCTGCCAGGAAGAGGGCTCTCCCCAGAACCTGGCCACACTGACACCCTGATCAGACTTCCGGCCTCCAGGGCTATGAGAAACGATGAATTCCTGTTGTTAAAACCGCATGAGTTAAGACAGCCCCCCTTAGCCTGGGGCTCCAGGCTACCACAAAGTTTCTCTGCTGCTAGAAATTCTCCCATTTCTGAGCACAAGATTTTGTATAAGGTCCATGAATAAAAAAGATCTCATAAGAAATTGCTGCTCTGCCATATGTGCCCCGAATCCTTGACATCTGCTTCATCTCTGAGATCATCTGTTTCCTTAACAGAGGACGACGTCTGCCTTGCAGAGTCGTGCAAGCCAGCCCAGTGACACGTGTGAGCCGCCAGCTGGCCACCCAGAGACGGGAGGTCCGTGTGTTCTACTGACCTTAGCTCCAAAGGGAAGGTGAACACCTTCACACAGGTGCACATTTCCAACCGGTTCCTTACCGCCCTCTTCCGGGAGTGTGGCCTTGGGCTCCCCGAGGACACCGTTTCAGTACAAGAGGCTTCCTGGAGAAGCTGCTCGCCTGCCGTCAGAGCCCCTCCGGGTTTCCGGGCCGCACATCTTGGAGTGGGGGGCTGCCCCTCGGCCCCGGGTCACTCTGCTGACCTCTTCTCCCTCTTGAAAGCCTATCACACCACACAAGGCTCCGTCTCTGCCCGTCTGTGCTGGGATCGCACCCACTCTTACTGTTCACTGAGAAGTTTCCAGAGTGAGAGGCAGACAGTCCCGTGGTATCCTCTGGTGGGAAGACCTGCCTGGGGAGGGCCCCTTGGTCACAGGACTGGCCCCGAGGGAGCTGAGGGGAAAGCGCAGAGCAGCGGGGCCGCCCGTGTAGCAGCCCCTTCCCACGGTTGTCGCCCTGACGGTTCAGGGTCACAGCTCCGTCAGGCCTCAGCGCTCACAGACACCGCACCGTTCTCTGCCTGTTCGGCAGGTGGACGGACAGCGGGAACTTGCCTGTGCCCGACTTCTTCGGAGCACTGACGATGCCCTCTGTCTCTCCAAGCTAAACGACTGAGTGGAGGTGCGCACTTCGCGACCTTGTGCACAATATCAAACCTTTCTGGGCTCCACGCTCCTTCTCCTTTTCTGTAGAATGGAGGTACCAATATCCTGGTCTCCTGGGATTTACTCTGGTCGTTAAAATGACGTGTGTAAAATTCGCTTATTTCGTAGATATTTATTGAATGCCTAATATGGGCTAAGCCCTAGTCCAGGCACTGGGGATACAATTTTGGTCAAAATAAAGACCTGCCTTTGTGAGGTGAGTATGGGGGGAGTGGGAGGGACAGAGACATGGCATGGCAGGCGGGGACGCATGCTTCAAGGAAGAATCCAGGGGGTCTGGAGACGCGGGGCCAGGATGAAGGGCTCCTGTGTTAAATAGGAGGTTTGGGAAGGTCTCCCTAAGAAGGGGAGTAGAGCCCTGGGGGAGGTGAGAGGTGAGTGTGAGGATATCACAGAAGAGCAGTGCAAAGGCCCTGAGGGCGGTCATGACTGGAAGGTTCCAGGAAGAGACAGGGGGTCATGGTGGCTAGAGCGGAGGAGGGGAGGGGAGGGAGGAGGGAGGTCAGATCAGAGAAGCAGGGCCTTGGGGGCCACTGAGGATGATGGCTGTCCCTCTGAAGGAGGCGGGAAACCAAGGGAGGATTTTGTGGAGAAGAACAACATGATTTAGAGGTTCCTTCCAACGCTGCACTGGGAACAGACTGTGGGCAGCTGTGGTGATGCAGTAACCCAGGGAAGGAGCCCTGGTGGCTTGGGTCAGGAGGTGGCCGTGGCCGTGGCCGTGGCCGTGGGAGGAATGAGTCACCATGGTGCTGTATCCCAAAGGCAGAGCTAGCAGGACTGGCAGTGGATTTGATGTGGAAGATGGAGTTAGAAGGAGAGTCAAGAACGAAGCCCCGAGTTTTGGCCTAAGCAAGTAGGAGAGGGGGGTTTAAATTTACCCAGGGGATGCTTCACACGGGAACGGATTTGCGGCAAAAACCAAGATTTTGGTTCTGAATGACTTAGGTTTGCGATGGTGCTTAGCCGTTCCCGTGGAGCAGTCGATTTGAGTGCTGGGATGTGTGGAGTTCAGACGCGAGGCCTGGGCGGTAGGTGGCGTCGGGAGCCCTAAGTATATAGAAGTCGAACGCGGCTGTAAAGTCGGGAGAGAGGACGGCGCGATGCAGACAGTGGGCACAGATGGGGAGGTCTGAGGACGCAGACCCGCGCGCCCCACGTCCAGAGCTGGAGATCCAGGGAGGAGCCCGTGAGGGACCCCGGAAGGAGAGTTTGATGAATGGACAGAGGACCAAGAGCGAGCCACGTCTGAGAAGTCACGAGGAGCATGGTCCAAGAAGGAAGGGACAGCCAGCGGTGTCCAAAGCTGGTGACAGGTCACGTGAAGGGGAAACCGAGTTACCACTGACTTTAGCAACGTGGAGGACAGATTTTCGCCTGGGCGACTTTGGTGGCAGGAGGCAAGCCGGGTGCTGACGGGTCGAGAGGGGATAGAAGTGGAGGGTGTGGGTGGGGAGAAGTCTCCGGGGGAGTTCACTGCAGAGGAGAGCAGGCAACCTGCTTCCCAGGAGCCCCTCCGTGAAAGCGAGCGCTACTGGAGGGCAGGGGTGTGCCCGAGCCTGATGGAGATGGGCCTGAAGATCAGCAGGGCCACGAGGGCTGCGTGGGAGCCTGGCCTAAGTGGCTTCCTGGGGACAGAGTGGGGGAAAGACAGAGGCCGGAACTGTGGGACCCAGCGGAAGACTTGTCCCTTCAGCACCAGCGCCTGGGATCTGCCTCTGCTTCCTGACCTGCGGACGGGTTGGGCACTGAGGCTGTCAGGCCTGCAGAATGGATGAAGCAGGGCCTGCGGCCGGCCTTGTCCAGCAGCAGGGATGGCGGATGTGCCATGATGACTCACAGAGAGGCGCGGACCCTGCAGGCCCGTTAACAGGCTAACGCTGCTCTTTGACATCGACCCACGATGGAGCAGAGCGCACACATGTACAATCATCTCCAGCGTGTGAAAAGGCTCCCGGCCAGCACTCCCTCCCTGGAGAACCTCACCGTAACCTGAGTATTAATATTTGTGTGAAGAAACTGTGTATCACCATGAAGAGTGGCAAAATGGAGCCGGAATGAGGAGACTCATAGGAGGGCTGGCCGTGCCCACCCCTAACCTGAGAACGCTGAGCATGAACAAGGTCCATGGAGGTTCAGTCTCACCTGTGACAGTGACCGTCAGGGCCCCGCTGTGGGCCAGGCCGTGGCCGTTGTCCGCCGTGCAGTAGTAACGCCCCGTGTGGCTGCCCACGACGGCAGGGATCTCTAGCTCTGCGCTCCGGGAACGCTGACGCCTGCTCCCCAGACTCTCCTCCGTGTCCTCCCTGTGCCAGGAGAACGTGGTGTCCCCTGTGCCTTCAGCCACGGAGCAGACGAGGACCAGACGCTCCCCTGCCAGCACCTGGCCCCCCTGGGGCTGGCTCTCCAGCCGCACGGCAGACACCGGGACACCTGTGTGAGCACGAGAGGGCAGGTGAGGGCGGGTGAGGGCAGGTGAGAGCAGGTGAGAGCAGGTGAGGGCAGGTGAGGGCAGGTGAGGGCAGGAGAGGGCAGGTGAGGGCAGGTGAGGGCAGGAGAGGGCAGGTGGGGGCAGGTGAGGACTGGTGAGGGCAGGTGAGGGCAGGAGAGGGCAGGTGAGGGCAGGTGAGGGCAGGAGAGGGCAGGTGAGGACAGGAGAGGGCAGGAGAGGGCAGGTGGGGGCAGGAGAGGGCAGGTGAGGGCAGGAGAGGGCAGGAGAGGGCAGGTGGGGGCAGGCGAGGGCAGGAGAGGGCAGGTGAGGGTGGGTGAGGGCGGGTGAGGGCCACTGGGACACCAGCGTGAGCTCGAGAGGGCAGGTGAGGGTCTGTAGGGGGAGGGCAAGGCTGGCATGTTGGATGGGGCTCTGTAGCCTGTAGACTGTGGAGTTTGGAGCTAGAACATTACCAAATGTAATAGCTCTGTCCTGACACACCAGGCCCCGGGAGAGAAAAACTGGGCATCCCTGAAGAAGACTTTGAGTTTTGTCTGAGGTGCTGGCTGGCCTTCTGGGTTGTCCGCAGCGACAGGGAGCAGCGAGGGTGGCCCCCCGCACCAGGCTGGTCACACCCATTTCCAGGAGTCCTGCTTTGGTACCTGAGACAAGACGATACTCGCCACATTTATCTTTACCTGTGTGTCCTTCTCGTGGCACTCCCGTCATTTGCTGCTATTGATTAGGAAGAGGCTGAGGCTTATCTCCTCAATACTTTGCCCTAAGATCTGCCTTCTGGAATGTGTCAGCTCAAGGCACCCTGCTTTCTTGGTTTTGTTTGCTTTCCCTAAGTTTCAAATCTAACTTCACAAACCACCTCTATCATTTCGAGGGGCTAGAGTTCCAAAGGAAGTCTGAGTTTCTAGACAGATAGTGGTGGAAATGAGCCCTGTGTTTCCATCATAGTACCCGACTTCCAGGGCCAGCCGGCGCCCATCAGGATGGCTAAATCCATCCGTGCCGGGCGGCCCCTCCCTGCACAGGCCCGGGAGCCGCCCGGGAGGGGCCGCAGCCCGGTCTCGGCGGAGCGCTGCCACTCACCGAGCACGCGCACCTGCAGCGGGAGGCTGCGTTTGTGGATGCGGGGGGCCCCTGCTGCGGCCTCACACCAGTACGGCCCCGAGTCCGCCCTCCAGAGGGCTGCGATCTGGAGTTCCGGGGACCTGCTCCAGTTCGATAGCATGACCCCGTGGCCCCTGAAGAAGACGAAGAACAGCAGAGTGTCCGGCCGCTCGAGGGGCAGCTGCGTCTGACAGCTCAGGTTTACAGAGCCGCCCTCCGTAGGCTGGGGGGGTGTGACTTCCAGCTTTGGATGTGGAAATAGTTCTGGAGAGAAGAGGTAAAACAAGTTCTCAGGATGTGGTGCTCGGAGCCCGGGATGGGCAGGCGTGGCTTCTTCATTCTAGGAAACTTGAGACGGGCACACAGCAAGACAGAGACTCGCTGGCCCCACTTTCCCGTTGCCCTTCCGCAGCCAGGTCTGCTGGGGGGCCTGTGCCTCTCCTCATCCGCAGCTGGGCGCTAACGCGTGCACTCCCCCATCACGCGCAGCTCCACACCCGGACAGCACTCAGCAACCTCCACGAAATGAAGGGCTTACCTTGAATTTTAACAAGTCTAGTGTTTGACCTATATGTGTAATGATTTCTCTCCAGAAATCCAATGCATTGGTAATGGCCACTGTTGTTCAGACTTGCTTGTGGTATCAAAAGGTCTTGGCCTTTCGGAAAGGTGGAGACGACTTTTCCGTTCCAGGTGTACTTCACGGCGCCCAGTTTCTCTCTCCGCTTCACCTGGCATCTCAGAACGAGCGTGTCACCTTCAAACACGGAGGGGGGAACCTGAAGGATGAGCCATCCTGGAAAGCACACAGAGACGAGAGCCTGTCACCCAGGGACGGCCCCCTCCTCCGTGCAGCTCAGCTCACGGGGCTCGACTGGGCGGGATTTAGGTTCCTGCCTCAGGCTCACTCACTTCTTCCAAATCCGCACGGCCTGTTTGGTAAACAAGTCCCAAACACTCCAACTCCACACCTGCTTCATACTCAAGGACAGATCCAGAGTATGAGGATTCTAACGTGGGCATGGAGAGCTGAGTGGCATGTGAAAAACCCTCCAACGTTGTCGAACACGATTAAAGACCACCACCAGCCTGCTCGCCAGGTCCCGGAATGGGAGTCGCCGTGGAGGGAACAGACGAGGAAGGGGCCCTGTGCCCTGGGGCTCACCCGGAAGCAGGCTTGTCCTCAGACACAGAGCCGGGAGTTAGGGGTGGGGAATGGGGTCCCGTGAGGACATTGTCCTGCTCTTCAGATCCCCGCGACAGGCCAGCTCTGGCCCCTCTGTCTACGGCGACTGAGAGATGGCCTCTCTCCCAGCACAGGGCTGCGTGGCCCAAACCATTCTCTGTGAAGTAGGGAAAGCGGGACAGGAAGAGAGCAGGAAGAGAGTGGTGTTCTGGGGGCAGGAAAGTAG
This sequence comes from Ailurus styani, assembly GCA_002007465.1. NCBI lineage: Eukaryota > Metazoa > Chordata > Mammalia > Carnivora > Ailuridae > Ailurus > Ailurus styani. The sequence continues at coordinate 1,498,598 of LNAC01000221.1, forward strand.
GGGCAGAGAAGGGGCAGGTGCGAGAACAGGTGAGGACAGAGGTCTGAGGCAGAGACACCCTCCTCTGAACTCTTGTCTGAGGCCACCTTTCACACTGCTTGGTGCTCAGTGTGTTCCTGTCCATGTCGTTTCTCCTGCAGGGGCTGTGCCCACCCGGAGGGCCAGGGCTAAGGTGGCTTCAGTTTTGAATCCCCTAAAATGAACTCCTTCCTCCGCTGTGTAAATGCACGGGGAGGTCTGCTGATTACCATTAGATGATGAAGCTCTAACATCAACAGTAGTTCGAAAAACACGTGTAGATTCAACGGGCTCCGGGACACAAAGCCAGCGGGGGTCAAGGGTTAGAGGAGCAGGAGGGACCTCGGGTCTCGCCGACTCCGGGGGACTAGGAGGCATCGGAACCACTTCTATCATTTGGACTAACTCACCCTCTTGCTCACCTGAAGAAAAGATCAAGCTCACACTGTCACTTGGGAGTGAGCCCTGGATCTGGCACCTGTACCTTCCAGAGACGCGGGCCTCGAGGACATTTCCTGGGGTCGCACTAAGCAGTGCTGTCTCAAGGTACCATCGGTACTGCTTTATGTTCTCTGCTCCATGGATGCGAGATGCATTGCAGGTCAGAGTCACTGTCTCTCCTTCGAAGACGGTGGTCCATGGAGGATGGAGGGAAATCACAGGTTTGGGTGCAGCTGCTGAGGAAGAAAGAGACAGTCTGAGAAGGAGACCTCGGTGGTTCGCACCACAGGTGGCTGTTTAATTGGCCGGCCCCAGTGATAAACTTAAGAGGAAAGAGACGTTGTTCTTCCCCGAGATGTCACTTGCTGTTGGAAGCGCGCCCTCCCGCACCTGCCCCTCCCTTGCTGCGGTCCACCTGCCGGAAGGTTGCGTGCTGCTGGGCTAACCAGCCGGGTGCCGCTGTAGGAGGGAATGGGCTTGGAAAGCGTCCTCTCGGATTCTGGCGGAGAGGCAGGAACTCAGGACGCTGGGAATCGTTAGCGGCCACAGGATCCCATTCTGGGTAAGGGGATGTCAGGGGAATAGAGCCAGGAGGGGCTGAGGGCGGGGAGCTGCGGAAGGTCTCGCCCCTGCAGTGAAGGAGCAAAGCAAGGTCAAGGTCAGGACAGGGTAGGGGGAGCCCTCTCACAGCTTTGGTTGCCTCCCTCCTCCCCCAGCTTCCTCTATGAGCCGTCAGGATGCCTCAAGTTGTGACAGTTACCACATTTAAAAAATCGATATTTGACTCAATTTGTTCTGCAAATTGCCTGTGGTAGTCTAAATTCCGTGAAGCAGAAAATGAGCCAGATTATTTCCATTTGCATTATTTTATTTTCCAAAACTAAAATCTCAATTATGGGGGTATGTAATTTACCATGAAATTTCAAGTGGAATCCCTCGAGGTGTGTATTTTCTTTAGTACCTTGACACTCAGATAAGGAGGGCGGTCTACATTTCAGGACCTACGAACGGTTGCTTTTTTTTTTTAAGCTTGAGACTTGGAGTATTCCTACCTTTGTCTGCAAGAATGCCCAAAGAGATCTTTCAGTCACACCCAAGGGTAAAGGAGATGCCCTCCCTGTGTTGGGGGCACAAACTGCCGAGGAACCGAACGCTACTTTCAGATGAAGCAGCTCAGCGCTGTTTGGTAACGCAAACACTCATGTGCCTGTGCAGACGTTCCCTTTCTCTCTTCAGAGGACTCTACAGAGTATCTCGTGTTCTCAGTGAGCAGGAGTCATGTTTCTCCTGGAGAGAGGAGAAATCCCCACCGCCTGTGTTCCTGGGAAGCCTCTGGGATGGTAAGTGGGGACCAGGCAGCAGGTCTTGTGCCCGAGGGAGGGAAACTTCTGCTGGGGGCTCATCCAGCTTCCTCCCCAGTCCCCCTAACTGCCCCTGCTGTGTGCTGCGGGGAAACTCATCCTGGCGGGGCTCCTGAGGCTGGGACGGAGTCAGCGAGCTGTGGCTCACGTACGTCTCGCAGCCTGCTCCTAGTGCCCCTCCAGGGTCTGTGCACTCCGTCAGGTTTCCCAGCGCCCACATCAGCTGGGGGCACACCCCTCCTTGACCTCCACATTCTGCATCCCAGGACCCCCAGCTTCACCTGACACAATGGTGGGTTTGGCCCGAGAGTGTGACTCTCGGCTCCTAGGGTCAGGGTTGTAGGACAGGGTGACACTGCCCTGCCTGAAGTCCTCAGGGTGAGGACGTGGGGACCAAGCCCCCCCCCACTAGCATTCCTTCCAGAAATGGTCACTAGAATATCTAGAAACATGGAAAAGAAAAGGAAAAGGGGACCTACTTACCAAGCTGCCCACTGACTGGAGCTGCAAGAGAGATGAGGGCCAAGGTCAGCAAGAGGCACAGAGCCGCGCCCTCCCACCCACAGAGCCCACTGCCCTCCCCGCTCCATCCGAGGGTGGGAGAGGAGCGCCAGTTTGCACCCCCAGAGAAGCCAGGGCCCCCGAGGCTTGAAGCTGAGCGGCGTGGTGCTGGCAAGCTGTGGAAATCTCCCAAGCCTCCCTCTCCTCATCCGTCACACAGGGACCATAAAAGTGACCTCGCAGTCTTATTTCGATGAGTCGAATTAGTAAGTCTTTCATTAATGGCCACTGTCACTATTTGTCAGACCCGACCGTGCTGTGGCTGCTGCTCCCAGTTGGCTTCACCGTCTCCCTGCCTGGCACCTTAGCCTCCTTTAGTACCGAGAGAAGTCAAGTCACACCCAAACCCTCACACCCCGAGGAAAGCTACCTCCTCCATGAAGCCTTCTTGGATGCCTCTGGGCTGCAGTGCCCTCACTCTGCTCTAGGCTCAGAACAGCACGATCACAGTTCCCTGGGACTGGAAATCAGACATGCAGCGTGGGACGGTGGCTAGCAGCCCGGTCCCAGTGTCACAGGTGGGTGTGCATCCCGACTGTGCCCCTGCTTAAGCCAAGAGACCATCTCAGTGCCTTGGCTCCCTTATCTGCAAAATGGGATTTATAGCAGTTCCAGCTCATTTATTGCTAGACGATTGGATAGATCAATACACGGGATGCTCTTAGACGAGTATCTGGCAAAGTCAGGGCTCAGCAATTAATTATTAATTACTATCAGCAAGAATGAGTAATTATCACACATTATCTTGACCCATGGTGTAATATTTTTGTGTGTGTTTTCAAGTCAAGTGCTCTTGCATTTGTCCCTTGATTTCCTCATTGGATGGTCAGCTCTTGGGGGCAGACACTGTCCATGTCCATGTCCATGTCCCTGTGTCCTGTGCCCAGCCCTGCACTGTGCCCAGTGTTCCCCTTCATTCACTTTTTACCCAGTTCCCATGATGGGCAGCCACACTAGTGACTCTTCCTCTAGTTGGGGTCTGGATGTGCCCCTGGGAATAAGACAAACACGCTTCATAAGTATTTAGTGCACCACTGCCTGACCGGGGTTTGTTTCCCTAGTTGGAGCTACTAGGAAACCAGTGCCTCACTCGGACAAAGATTGAAAACTAGTACAGAAGCAGCGGGAAATAATCCAAGAGAAACCATTTATTTCTGCTCCTCTCGTGCCCTCTGCAATTATCGGAGCAGACATGATCATGAGATAAAGAGAAGGAAATAACCTCCCAGCAGAAGCTCATTCTTACATCAGCTCACAATTAGGACTTTCACACGGACTCTGTTCATCTTTCAGCCTGGGTCTTCATGATATGCGATTAGGGAGGTAAATGAATCGATCTGTAGATGGTTTTTTTTTAAGATTTTATTTTTAAGTCATCTCTACACCCATCCTGAGGCTCCCTCTCAGAACCCTGAGATCAAGAGTCAAGTGCTCTACTGACTGAGTGAGCCAAGTGGCCTCTAACTGTAGATTTTTTTTACATGGAAAAATAAGCCCACTTCTGCAGTAGGAGATTTTTTTTTTAAATTTTGTTTTTATTCTTTGCCCAAGGGCTATCAAAAGAAACGAAATCTTGCTGTTTGCAACGACGTGGTTGGAACTGGAGGGTATTATGCTGAGCGAAATAAGTCAATCAGAGAAAGACAATTATCATATGATCTCTCTGATATGAGGGAGGATGGAGTAGGAGATTTAAGATTTTATTTATTTGACAGAGAGAGAGCACAAGCGGGAGGAGTACCAGGTAGAGGGAGAGGGAGAAGCAGGCTTCCCACTGAGCAGGGAGCCCAACGTGGGCCTCGATTGCAGGACCCTGAGATCATGACCTGAGCCGAAGGCAGTCGCTTAACCAACTAAGCCACCCAGGTGCCCAAGGAGGATGTTTCTGTGGGCAATTAAAAGCAAGTGATGGACGCGCTTTTGGAAATCAGACCCCCTAGTCCCCTCAATATCTTCCCCTTTGTTCATTCCCTGTGGTTCTGAAATAAGAGCGTAACCCACTTGTTCCACAGCCCACGGGGGACGCCGTCTGCTCGTGGACACAGAGGCTTCCGCTCCAGCACTTACCAAGGACCAGCAGAGACGCCCACAGGAGCATGGGAGCGTGCCCGGGATCCCAGGGAGCGGCAGCTCCCACACGGGCCAGTCAGGCGTCCCGCAGCGAGCGCAGCAAGGTGCTTCTGAGAACAGCTCGATGCAGTCGTGAAGTGAAAAGGGGAAGTAGAGGAATCTTTCTTAAAATACCAGCAGCATGTCATCCGGTGTCAGGGACTCCCGATGACAAAAGTCACTATTTAACAGAATGCCTGAAGTACCACTCTGACTTCTTGGTGTGAAAATCTCCTCCAAGCTTTAGTTAAATCATATTTTCAGAAACTTCCAGCTGCTGTCTTCCAAGGACAATGCAACACATTCTCTCTGCTACCAGACACAAGGCAGGATTGCAATCTTGCTGAGATTCACATAATCCAGGGATGAACCTGAATCACTCCAGAGCTGGAGTTCTCTTTCTTTCTTTCTTTCTTTTTTTTTAAATTTTATTTATTTGAGAGAGAGAGAGAGAGAGAGCAAACGCAAGAGAGAATAAGCAGGAGTGGGTGGGAGGAGCAGAGGGAGAGGGAGAAGCAGACTCCCTGCTGAGCAGCGAGCCCAATGTGGGGCTCGATCCCAGGACCCTGGGATCATGACCCAAGCTGGAGGCAGATGCCCAACCGACTGAGCCACCCAGGCGCACCAAGAGGTTCTCTTTCAATGCAGAAGGACATTCCTCCGAAGCCTGAGGCCTCTGCAAGACCACTTCTAGCTGACCATCCGTATACAATGAAGCATCTGAATCACAAGACAGCTCATCACATGTGTCTGACACATATGAAAATATCTTGACTCATTTGTCTCAGAGGAAGCGACCCACTTTGATCTGATTAGGAGGTAGACTGCAGAATAAATTATAGCCCCATCTCACTCTTCCTGGAGAATGGACTGTAACATTTTTAACTTAGTGTTCCAGAATCTAAACTCTGTTACAGGGATAATGTTTCGATACATACGTGCCGATTCTAGAATGGTATGATAGGCGTGGGGCCAGGAGCTGGGAGTACAGTGGGGAGCAAGACTCGGTACACGTTCACTGTAGTGGGGCAGGCAGAAGAGGCCGCAGGGAGTTAGACACAGAAGGGGAAGTGCTCTGATAGCCCAATGGGAGGTAAATCTAACCCAATTCTGGAGACCCAGGAGAGGTTTTTCAGTGGAAGTGACACCCAAGTCGAGAGGGCATCGTTCTGGGACAGAGTGACGAGCATGGACCAAGAGTGGAAGGTGGTCGCCAGCGCCGGCACCCTCATCCTCAAGATAGCCATGACTAAATGACTCTTAATATTTCCGCGAGGGGAAGACATAGACAGAGGATGAATCAGGAGTGGTTGATATTGTTCTAATGTAAATATGTGTTTTTGTGCACCTACCATGGCTTCTTTCTCTAACGAGGGCTTACAGTGAACATCAGTTATATTCCAGACAATGTCCAGGACCTGAGAAGTATAATAAGATGCATAACATAGGTTTTTTTTTTCCAAAGACTTATACAACGTGGAAAGAGCCACAGCAGCCGCAGACATCAGGCGCTCTGGGGGCAAAAAGGGTGTCAAGGCAGCATCCGGCCCTTCGTCACCCCGCCCTCTGACCTCTCTGCCCTGTCTCAGCGGCCTTCACTTGTCACAGCGGGCTGCGGTGAGGTGCTTCTGGATGCAAATCCTGGCTCTGCCCCTTATGAGTCAGGGGACCTGGTCAAGTACCTAGCGAGTGTCCTCGGGCCCCATTCTCGGCACTGGGACAAAGGAGGTGAAATAATATCCCCTCCGGGGGGATCGTGGTATCAAGGATGTGTGAGGGCAGTGAAGCTGCCGAGCTCGTGGGCCAGAACCCGGCGTGCGGTAAGCGCTCAATGGCACCGAGGCTATTCTAGGGCCGGGAACTGGGAAGCACTGTATGACTGATACAGCTTTCAACCAACAAGAGTGGTTTACACAAGTGTGGAACTTGAATATTATTGATTGACCGAGGCTTGAGGGAAAGTCGAAGTCCTAGCCTCTGTTCTCTTGTTTCTGGCATCAGCTTTCTTGGTGAATTTCAATGATCAAATGAAATTTTACATTCATGTCATGATAGAAGATGTTCAAACACACAAGACATGTTTACAATCAACTTCCAAAGACTTAAATAGTTTAAATAAGTCAAGTGCTATTTTCTGTTGTGTTTGAGTCACTGAGATGAATGCCTCAGTTACTGGTCCCAAAACTGTGGTTTCATTTCGAAATATCAGCCACGGGTTGCATATACCACAACTTACTAAGCTGTGGCTTGATTAATCAGGAACAGCATTTAGATTTTACATGAAGGGAGGACAGCTAATACTTGTAGTCAGTGACTAAGAAACTGTGAAAATCCTGATCTTTTTCATATACAAAAAAAAAAGCATTTAAAACTCTACACCTCTTAAGAATAAACTTTGAATTTTGGAATGAGTTTGGACTCAGAGAAAAGTTGCAAAGACAGGAGAGAAAGTGCCTTATATCCCTTGCCCCGTTCCCGTTTCCCTGAACGTTGTCATCTCACACTATCAGGGTTCATTTGTCAATACTAAGAAACCAGGATGGGTGCCTTAGGGTGAGCTCTACTCTTTATTCAGATTTCACCAGGTTTTCTGTTAAGCTCCCTTTCCTCTTCCAGTATCCCGTCCAGAATACCACCCTGCATTTGTTTACCTTCCCTCAGTCTCCCCTGGTCTGTGACCGCCGTTCCGTCTTCCCGGGGTTTTCTGTGATCCTGATGGTGTTGAGGAACATGGGTCAAATATTTGGTAATGTTTTCGGTCTGGGTTTGTCTGATGTTTTTCCCATGAACACGTGAGCCTGGGGATGGGCTCTCAGAAGGAACGCCACCGGACTCGAGGGTACTTCTTGTCGCGTCCTGCCGGGGCATTTGTGGTAGGGCCATGACTTGCTGCAGGGGCTTCTCATTGTGGTGACGCGGCTCTGGTGGTCTCGCTGGGTTTCTTCAACCTGCAGATGCTGTTGATCCCTCTCCACAGTCAGCTGTTTGAAAACAAGCCCCTAGGTCCTGTCCCTTGGGCGCTGGGACAAGGAAGGGGTTAAGTTCCAGCTCTGTGAGGAAGACTTGTCTCTTCTCCTTCATTTATTTATTTTTTTGTTTGTGTGTTCACGCACTCATTCAATCAATCATTTGTCTCTATCACCTCAGACTCCTGTGTATTTATTTTGTACGTTGGGCGATAATCCGATGCTACCTTATTTATGTCATTGCTCAAAACGTTCCAGCTTCGGCCACCGGGGGGCTCTTTCAGGTTGGCTCCGGGGTCCCTTTGACATGCCCTCATTCTTTTGCTTTTTTCTGAGCGCTTCCGGAACTTTCTGGCACCATAAGATACTCTGTCTTGTGTTTTCCTGCCCCAGCTCGAGAATCAGCCATTCCTGCAAGGATCCCTGTCTTTTTCTGTGGAAAATGGCATTTAGAAACGAAATTCTGGGTGCTGGGTATATTCCTCATTACTGGGGGAAAGTTATGCATTTTTAAGTGAGGGACAGGAAATCGGTCATCTTGAGAGTGCTTTATGAGTGGAAAAGTACTGAACAGATAAATTGGTTATAATTCTTGTTATTAACAGCCTCTGCTCCCAAACCAGTAGCTGTGGTTGTGTAACCCTTGTCCCGAGGCTGACTTGTGAGTGATGGAGGAAGAAGTCATTAGAATCGTCAACTTTGACCCTCAGAAAAAAGGCAGAGCGTTGGCTCTGTGACACGTCTTCGGAGGCCAGTGCTATCTGCTAGACTTCTCTCACTTTTCCTACACACAGATACGGAGAGTTCTCACCTCCAATGGCAAAAAACACTCCTCTTTGGTATTAGAAAATTTTCCACGATGTTTACTTGTTCTAAGTCTAGACTTCTCCATGTTCATGAACATACTGGATCTTTTTGTTCAAAATCTGGACCAACTGAGGGGCACCTGGGGGGTGGAGTTGGTTAAGTGTCCATCTGTTGGTTTCGGCTCCAGCTGTGACCTCAGTGTTGCGAGATCGAGCCCCACGTCAGGCTCCGCGCTCAGCTCCAAGTCTGCCTGAGACTTTCCCTCTTCCTCTGCAGCCCCTCCCCCATGCTCTCTGTCTCTCTCACATAAATACATAAATCTTTAAAAAAAAAATGGGTCAACTGAGAACAGAAACACAGCTCTTTTGTGGCCTTTATTCCTCACGATCCACATTGATGTGGTGGAGGGTGTACAAGTAGGTTTGCAGCCTAAGGCCTGGCTGTGAATTGGCTCGGCCACTTGTGAGCTATACAGGTTAAAGTCAATCCACTTCGCGACTTGGAGATTTATTATCTTTTTTAAACAAAACACTAATTTTGTCCTATAGTTAAAAAAATAAGCTTACAGAAAAATGGCAAGAGTAACACAATGAACTCTGGTATGCTCTTTACCTAGATTCATCAGTTGTTAATGTTTTGTCACATTTGCTTATCTTTTTCTGAGACAACACCGTTTGCAAGGTAGGTAAGAAGCTCATGTGTGCAGCTGGCTTGTCCACATGTATTCTTCTGGGCCATGGAGCTGGACTTTGGGGGAGAAAGAGGATGCTGCAGGCTTGGGGCCAGCGACCAGAAGCTTACTCTCCTTACACTGCTGTGTTCTTCTGCAGGGAATCCCAAACCTCCAAGAATTTTCTATTGGAACCTAGACTACCAGGTCATAATACAGCTGTATTTGTCAAAGCGGGAGGACAAAAATCTGTGTTATTAGTTTACTATATTCATGTCTAACTTTTAAAGCTCTAGATGTGCAGTGTGAAGGCCTCCATTTGTCCCACAGTCCTGGGCCAGATGTAGCGTGAGGGGGCACCTGACACTTATCTGGAAGGGGAGAGGACATGCCGCTTCACCCCACTGATTTCACTTGTAGGTAGTGTGGGGTTAGAATGAGTGGCCTCCAGATGTACAGATTTGGTGTGCGGATTATTTCAAGCTGAAAGCAGTCAAGGCCCAAAAGGTTCAGAAAGAAACTGGTCTTCCCTCAGGACTGCCTCAGAGGATTTGGACAGAGGGCCTGCTCCAGGAAAGGAGCACTCGCCATAGATGACTATGGTGTAAGGGAACCCGGGGCGGAAGACAGGGGGGAACTCAGCCAAGGCTGTTGTGAGAGTTTCTCCGCGTGCATTGTTTGTTGCTCTACGGGCTAGTAGTCACTTGCTTACCAAACATTTACTTTTCTATCTTCCTTTGCATTGTTTTCCTTCCCTCTAAGTCCTAGGCCCTTAGTTCTCCTTACTTTGGAATGACATAAATACCTCATTTTGCCCAATTCCAATCTTGGGAATCTTGTGCTTATGCGGATCCCCCGTATGGGTGTGATTAGGTTTTATTTTCTCCTGTTGGTCTGTATCATGCCAGTTTAATTCTTGGACCAATCAGAAGAGTCTTGAAGGGTAGGTAAGAATTTTTCCTCTCCAACAGTAGATAATAACTTTAATTATTTCACCTCCACTGGCTAAAACATTTTGGAAAAAATACCAGCGAAATAAAAATTATTTTAAACTATAATTTTTTTTTAAAGATTTATTTATTTACTTATTTCACAGAGGGAGAGGGATCACAAGGAGGCAGAGAGTCAGGCAGAGAGAGAGAGAGAGGGGGAAGCAGGCTCCCCGCCGAGCAGGGAGCCCGATGCGGGCCTCGATCCCAGGACCCTGAGATCATGACCTGAGCCGAAGGCAGAGGCTTTAACCCACTGAGCCACCCAGGCGCCCTAAACTATAATTTTTAGTTCAATTTCGTGATTATACAAACCTGGAAATTCACTGGAAGTCTGTGTATTAAAAAGTTTAAAACTTAGATACCTCTGTTGTACACACGCAATTAGTATAATGTTGTGTGTCAACTAAACTCAAATTAAATGAATGCGAATACAAAATAAATAAAATAAAATAAATAAAATTTAGATACTGTAGGGGCAGAGGACGGGCTGCCCCAAGGTGGGCCACTTTGGCATGAAGATTATTTGAGCTGCAGGCATCAGAGTCCCTGTGGCTCAGGAGAAACTTTTGCCCTTCCCTTAACTACACAGAAGAATCTAAATTTGGGGTCTTTCCCAGAATAAGGTTACCAGCAGAGATGAATTTTATCTGAGTGACCCATCTGCACAGCAGGGTAAACATCTAATTACCAAACATCTGCTCTTCTCTGCATTGTCCTGTGAACTACTCCCTCCCTCTGAAGTCCCAGACCCCTGCCCCCTTCTCCTCAGTCTGGGATGACATAGATACCTCATTTTGCCCCATGGTCTTTGGAATTTCCATGTCTGTGTGGATTCTCCATATATATGTTATTACATATCTCCTGTTAATCTGTCTCATGTCAGTTGGACTCTTAGTTCGGCTAGAAGGACCTTGTAGGGGAGTGGACACTTTTGCTCCCCAACACCACCAAAGTAAAATCACCCATCCACTGGCAAACAACATTAAACTATGCATCTGGCTTTCAGATTTCATCTGTGACTACGGATTTTTGGTTGGAACTGCACATCACAAAAACCTCAGCAGAGAGGTTTTAGAGAGGCATAATTTCAGAAACTGCACTGGAGGGTGCTCTCTACTTGATGGGAGAGGGGCAAATTTACGTTTTATCGATTTACTCTGCTTTACCTGCTTTTCATAGATTGGCGCCCCAGGCATCTGTTTTAATCTGACTCAGCCTTTCTTAAGGGGTGTGAATTCAAAGCCTTGGGATACTGGCAGGCGATGTGGAGTGAAGAAAGTGAGGTGTGAGAAAAATCAACTGCCGGAATGAAACAAAAGTGTAATTGTTTTTACTGAACTACTGGGTATGTGTGCCGTGTAATAGAAACAGGGGAAGTTGGAGATTGCATGCTAAATCCAAAATCGAGCAAACCAAACTGGAATGTAGACGTAATTACATTATTTTTCTTTCCTTGTTCATTACATTTAAATTGGGAACTGGAAACCTGATGTCTTTACTTCTGCATCAAGAAATCAGGACAAGAATTGGCATTTCGGAGTGCACACGCAACATAAAATTCAGTTCTGCAAACTTTAAATGGTGACAGTCTTTCGTTGTATTGTGTTACTGCCGTACAAGTTTACAAGCACTGCCGACCACGGGGAGAAAGTCTGCGCAGAGGCTCTTGTGTCTAGGAGAGCTGCCGCTGAGACGCGCACGGTTCTGGCGATCCCACGATGCCGAATTGGTTGTTTGGTGTGGTACCGACTTACTGCTCAATGATCATATTCACTGGGAAAGGCCAATTTCACCATGCGGCTTTATGTTCAAAGTTTCATTTTCCACATTCGCTTTTCAATTCCATAATTTGGGACTATACATGGCGATCCACATCTTTATTTCTAGAAACTGACTTGAGAGACTAAAATCCCTAATTTGGGGCAATTCTTAATGAGCGCTTCTTGGAGAAATGGCTAGTGTTTAAATGGGTTGTATTATCCGCCACAAGGGCCATGTATTTGATCTAATCTCTGGTGGGGAGCTGAGGCCAGATGCTCCTCAGATGATGGGAGCAGGTTATTTTCTTTCTCTTCCCTTTGGTGTGACGACCAAGACTCCTCGATGACCACCGTGCCCTGTGTCTTCCTCTCAGGTAAAGAGCTAGACTCTGACCTGCTCATCTCAGGGCCACGTCTAGTTCATGGTTTTAACTACTGAGTTTGAGAAGCCTAATTTTTTTAGTGCAGACTGATTCCTTGTCAATGATGTAATGTAGGATTTAAGTTTCTATCATTGTGAAACATTGCCAACTTGAGCTTAAACTTCTTTCTTTCTTTCTTATTTTTCTTGAGAGAGAGAGAGAGAGAGAATGGTGGGGGCCGAGGGAGAGGGAGAATCCTCAGCAGGCTCCACACCCCCTACGAGTGTGATGCGTGGCTCAATCTCACGACCCTGAGATCATGACCTGAGCTGAAGTCAAGACTGAGCCACCAGGCACTCCTGAGCTTAAATTTCTCGTGAGTGCAGGGTTGGCTGTGACCACTCCAGGGGCATCTCTGCATTCTGTTTACTAAGTTTGTCCAGACTCTGTTCAACTTTTCACCACTTCCAGCACGCTGCAAATTCTTCCCTCTCCTGAACGGATGACCTTATACTGTGACTCCTCTCAGAGAGAGGAAATCTGTTTCTGTACATCTTGAATATAGTCTGGCCTTGTGACTTGTTTTGGCCAATAGAAGAGGCAGGAGCAAAGTTGTGCAAGTTCTGGGTGGCAGACTGCAGGCGTCTGCCTTCACTGTTTGGCAGACAGTAACTGCCATGTGACCAAGCCTGGGCTAGTTTGCTGAGGATAAGACACCGTGAGGACAGGACCCCGTCTGTCATCCCAGCCACACCAACTGAGGCCATCACAAACCAGGCAGCCCAAAGCCATCCTTCTCTGACAGCAGAAATGCATAAGAGTCCAGAAAAATAGGGCCAGCACCGCCCCAGTGGTAAGAACTGTCTTGCTGAATCCAGTCAATGGTGCCAAACTGCAGAACCAGAGATAAATAACTAGCTGTTGACTTAAGCCATTAAGTTTTAGGGCGGATGGGATGACTGTGTAGCTCAGTCTGTTAAGCATCTGCCTTCGACTCAGGTCATGGTCCCAGGGTTCTGGAATCAAGTCCTGCATTGGGTTCCTTGCGCTATGGGGAGCCTGCTGCTCCCCCTGCTTGTGTTTTTTTTCCTCTCAAATAAATAAAATCTTAAAGAAAGTTTTAGGGTGGTTTGTTATATAGAATTAGTATCAGATATGACTTATCTCAGCTGTTGACACCAAGACCAAAGTCCCATCTTAACTCTTAAGGATACTGAAATGAATACAGTTACTCCAAGTGGTATCATTTATACTTAGAATCTTCTAAGTTGCCATAGAAAAGTGCCATGAATTAATTAAAATTTTCATAGACTTAGCCTTTCAGTTCTAGCCTATATTTTCAACTTCCTGAACATCAGCCAATCCTTGATTCTCTTCAGGAAACATAATATTTTTGCCCTCAGCAGACATTCTTTTATAGATTTTCCCTCTATGAAAGTGTTTGCGCTTGGAAAACCTTTTGGTTTTTATTAAACTCATAGCTGCATTCTCTAGTGGCAATATTCAACTTGGGAACGCGCACACAAAAAGCCCTGTTTAAAGTTCGGCTCTGTTTTCTAGTTCATTACGTTCTCCAGCATGCATCCTTCCGAGCCTGCCGTAATTCTTACTGTAATTAATTTCATAATAGCATCTTTATGTGTATGTAATTGACAAAGACACACTTCATTTGCATACTTATGTAAGACCATGTTTACTTTTCACAAAGAAATGATCTCTTTTTTCCGAAACTACATGTTCTCATTCCATCTTTTGTTTCCCCACTTTTGATAGAGATATGGGTAAAAAGTCACTGTTTTCTCAAATCTACTTAAATAAAATAACTGGATATTTGAGAGAATACAGGGCACCTTGTCATCTGGCTTCAGATTCAGGGAGACGACAAGGACTAGTAGAGACTGTGGTTAATTGGAAAGTACACACCGCATTTGCAAACAGCCAGATATTCAACTATAGTATCGTTACCAAGTTGATGTAATTTAGTTTTGTGATTTTTAAGAGAAGCTCCAAATACAGATTTTTATGTGAAATCTCCTGATTTCCTAACTGTAACTAACTTAAACCATGCCTTTAAATACCGTGCGAGTCAACAATGTATACCAAACAGACACGTGTGTGTAGGATTTTATGTTTCCTCTAGGGTCAACACATACTATTGAGCCAAGTGGTCGAAACACAGACCAGGCAAGTGAATGCATGAGTGGGTGAGAGAACGGTATTCTTCAAAGGGGCACAAAACAGAGAAGGGCAATGCTTTCATTGTCCTGGCCTTCAGGATGTGGTAGAGTAAGTCAGGAGAAGAGAAGACAGGAGTGGCAGAGGCCAGGGAGGGAGGCTTTCTGAAGGAGACTGGTCTCAAAAAGAAAGAAAAGAAGCTCCCTGTCCTGCAGTGCCTCATGCTCAGCATGGTGAGCTACTCTTCTCTTTGACAGAAAAGTTCTTCCTCATGGAGCTCGGTCGTTGTGAACTCCTTTTGCGGTAAGCCCTCTTGCCTCCGCTCTCGATTGTGGAATGGCTTAGGATTGGAAAAAAAAGTCATTTACACCAAAGAGATGAAGAACAATAAACCGTCTATTCTTCAAGGCAGAGTTCTGCTTGGGGTTCCAAGGGCTCTTTCTCGTCTCCCTTCCCATCCATCCAGTGACTTCTGAAGACACAGCTCTTGGAGCCCATGAAGACACTATTTAGGTTCAGGTAGTTGGAGGATTTCCTAAACTCCTCCTCATCTAATTCTTGGCAATTGGGTGGAGTTCCTACCTTGAAGACCTGCAGAACTAAAAAAAAAGGGAATCTTGCCATATGTGCTGAGCAAGAGCTAGATTGGGGTCATTGTTGGTTTGTGGACATTAACGATGGTTTCTTAAAAAAGAAACAAGAAGAAATTGATTCTCCTGTATTGGGGTAAGTCACACCAGCAAGTGTATTGATTTTATAAAGATCACAAAATACATCTAATCAAAAAATCTCCCATTTCAGAGTAGAAAGTAGAGTCAAGAAAATTTTTGAACTGGTCAATGAAACAAATCTGTAATTGGAATATATAGAATCTAGAATATCTCAGACTTATGTTCTTTTAAGGTCCAAGTTTTCTAGGCAGGGAAAGAACTGAGTTTGCGGGGCTGTGTGTGCTTGCAGAAGGTAAGGGGTGGCGCTGGGGCAGGCAGGCCATGGGCAGATAATCACAGTTCCCTGTGGGGCTGGGACTAGCTAGACCTTGACACTTTCACACAGATGTCCAGGGGTAGAAATGGGAACACACATGGTGCCACTGACTTGGAGAATCTTAATGTCCTAAAATTGGTGTCAGAGTTGTGGCAGTGGAGGTTCCCATGAGGTCAGGATGAAGAAATTCAGAAAGTGGAAGTTCAAAGAATTTTATCCCCAAGGGTGTTCTCTGAAATTTAAGAAGGGAAGTAGGGTTGGGGGTCAAGCAGTGAAATTCTCAAATGAACAAGTTACTATCTTCAGCAGATCCTTGTTGCTTACTTATCTGATGTCTCAGAGTACCACACACCCTCCCCATTGGTTCTTTGATTTCCCCTTAGATGGACTTACCTGAAGTACGGGTGCAGAGGAGGGCAGGGTAGCCTTTCATTCAAAAGCCCAAGGAAGAAGACTCTTCATCCCCCATTGCCTGAGCTGCCTTGGGGTGGACTTGCAGCCTGGGCTCAGCTAGTCAGCCCTCTACCCTAGGACTCTGCTGGTGACACAGAGGTGTGCAGCCATTACCATGGAAGGGGCAGTATGTGGGTCATATTTCTACAGCAAGACACTTGCTATGGTTCCTAATGTTTGGGCTTCCAGCTCCATTTGTTCTCACTCATTTCTAAGTCTCATTCTCTCATCTTCCAAGTCCCTGATACACTTCCAATAAAGTATCCCCATTTAGAAAAGAGACCCAGAGTCGTTCTGTTGCCAGAACCAAGAGTTCTGACTGAAATACTGTCTGAAGACCGGATGAGCATAGATGAATGCATGCAAGGATCCTATGTATGTGCCTGGGTTTGGACACCCAGGATGGAGAATATCGTGGGAGCGACACATATAAGATTCACTGGAGACCTCCCGATGAGTTGTTTTTGGGCAATACTTCCCATCATAAAAATGGTAGCGATGATCCAACATTAACTTTGCCATTGATGATATGCCTTCTTTGCAACCGGCATTGTTCAGAGGGTTTCATTTGGTCTTACAACCCTACTAGATGGAGCAGTCATGCCCATTTGCAGGTAGGAGGCTGGAGGCTCAGACAGGACCACGAGCTCCCAAGGTCAGACAGCGTGCATGGTGGTCAGCACTCCCACCCACCCCAAATCCTGTCTTCTTCTTGTTCTGCCGTGTCACCTGTCTTGTAAAAATAGAGTGTGGAAGAGACTATTCCAAAACGTGTCTTGTGAACTGATGTTGTTATTCTTGAGTCTCTGCAGTGATCTTTCCTATCCATGTGTCAACCAGACATTCTCACACCTCATCTCATTTTCAGATCTTACAGGCTTGTAACTTGCTCATGGGCGCCTGCCAGGGTCACCAGCTCCAAAGCACAGAGGCCATGCTGCTCTTGTTCCAACCCATCCTCTTTTTTGTTGAACTAGATAGTTCTTTGTGCTTTGTATCAGTCAGGGTTCTCCAGAGAAAAGAGATTTATTATGAGGGATTGTCTCATGCAATTATGGAAGCATAACCCATACCATGTACTTCTTTGTATGGAGAAGTCCCACAGTCTGCCATCTGCAAGCTGGGGGCCCAGAGAAGCCGCTGGTGGAATTCCAGTCCACACCTGCAGGCCTGAGAACCACAAGGGCCAGTGGTGTAAAAAAATTCTAGAAAGAATATTCATGCTCAAACTGCTTAGGAAAGTCAAGCATTTTTTTTCCTTTTAAATTGATGTGAAGTTAATCTTAAAAATGTGTTAAGAATTAATATGTTTCTTAGGAATGGGAAGTACAGGATGCAGAGTGAGGAAGGGACTCCATTAGCCAGGAACTTACTGGCTTGATGATAATTTTTCACGTAATTAAATTGACACAGTATGATGTCGTCTGTGTGCTCCACTGTCGTGGTAGGACTAAAGTCTGCTGTTGGGGCAGGGGGACCTGGCAGGAGTTTGCTCTCACAACTGGTTTTCTCACTGCAACTGTCTACACCGGGTTATTCTGTAGTTTATTCATTGACACGGGCCTCATGACGTGGATGATGGAAATATGTATGACTCAAGATTCAAACGTCGAGATTGCAATCATACTGGCAGGTCCTGCCCATATGTTCGAGTGGCCAAAAGCTCAGGTTTTGGTCTTCCTGGGACTAAAGAGAAGAGCTGTTGCTGAGTCTGGTTCTGGCCCAGTGACCCACCATTACTGACAAGGACACCGGTTTTGCCCCGAGTGGCGGAGTCCACGTCTCCTCCCATGACTTACTCAGTGGAGGCCCTCTGTCACCACCAAACCCAAGGACCGTGGCGACATGTCCCCCAGGGGCTCTGCTGAGCCAGCTGTGGCCTGGCCCAGGCTCCTGTTCACCATGTGTAGGAGCTGACTCTGCACAGCCGGCCCTGGGGGGTTGTGGGCAGCTCCTACTCACCCAGGTCCCCTCAGCCTGTGTCCCCTCTGTGCCTGGCTGTCCCAGCTGAGGGCCCCTGGGGTGGGGCTGGCTTCATCTCAGGGTGCAGGAGGGACAGTAGCGGGTGAGGGGATGGAGAGAACTAGGAGGGTAGCTCGGCCAGGCAAGCCCTGGTCCGTGAGGGTCTGGGTCTGGGTCATGAGCAGCTCAGGAACTGAGCAGTCTCAGAAGCTTCTCTAGCACTTACGAGTCACTTGCCACCTGGCCAGCTCCCTGGTGACTATCTCTCCAGGGAGTGGAGAAGTAGTGGCTGAGGACTCCAGCGAGGGGTGCACATGGCCATCTCGTCGGCACCTGGAGACCCTGACGATTGAGTCAAGATCAAGACACGCCTGCAGGACATTCTTCATTTACTGTAGCTCCCTCTGGGGCTCCCTCTGTGCTTGGGCTGCTTGGCCGAGGCTGCCCTTTCTTCAGTGTGGAGCAGAGAACACAGGGATCTTGAGCAGGAAAATATTCATGAAGACAAAGGAAGATAAGGTTTGTTGAGGACCTGCTGCGTCTAATGCACTGAGCCACATATTCCATTTGGACACTAAGTCCCTGGAAGAGAAGAGCTGGGAACTTGGGCTGTGCTTGCCTTCCTGGGTGTTTTTAGGGCTTCTGCCAGAGGCAATGAAAGCATCAGGAGTAGTGAAACAAACAAACAAACAAACAAACAACAACAACAAAAACCAAAACAATGAGCCTCTTACAGCCCAGTCCTGAAACTCCATCCCCCGGGGCTTCAGCCTCTCTCCCCAGACAGGAAAGAGGCACAGTCGCGGCGGGCTCTGAAGGGAGCCAGCAGCAGAGACCACGCTCTTTCCGTGTGCTGAGCAGTGGTCACTGTTCGTGCCAAGCGGGCAGCAGCCACTGCTCGGCAGGGCTCTGCTGTGTCCTAAACCCCACCACCCCTCAGCTCCAGCAAAGACAGAGGCACTGCTCCAAAGCTCAGGTGCACCTTCCTGTCCCTGAGGGGCAGGTGAGAGACCTGGGCATAAACTCCAGACTTCCTAAGCCGTCCAAGCACGCTGGAGGCTCTGAAAGGACAAGGTTAGATGGGAGGCTGTGGCCAATGGCTCACCCAGCGCTTTCCGCAACCACTTGCCGTATGCCTGTTTTGACCCCCCAAGTGAGTCTCAGCAGGACCCGGGCCATCAAGGACATCCTTACAAGCCTCACCTCACAGAGCTGAGCCCCTCCCTTGGAGCCCCTACCTGACAGTGTACTCATCCTGGCTCTACATGGACTCCTGGTCCTTGGCTGGGAAGGGTGAGTTAGGGACTGGGGCTGGGGAGGCTCTTCAGTGAATCGGAGGGAGGGGAGAAAGGCTGGCAAGGGAGCTAAAAGGTGGACAGTGTCCAGCATCAAGGGAGACGCAGGGTCTGGCAAGGTTGGTCACCTGCTGCTTGATACACCTGCGCATGGGTAGTGCAGGGGAGGCCTGCCAGGAGCAGCCCCTGCGGCCTGGCGTGACCAAGACGAATCTAAGCTGAGGATGTCTACGTCAAGTTCAGAGAAAACTAATCACCTGGTTCGAAATTTTCATCAATATATTGCTCATCGTCATTTCCTTAAAGATCTAGGCTGTGTATGTATCTTTCTATCATGTTGGGCTAATGTCCCAGAAGAGATACTTAACTTTCAGTAACTCATGCTACAACACAGATAAAAAATGAAACTTCAACTTAACTTTGTGTTCTCTCACATGCCTGGAAACTACATCCTTATACCTAAAAGTACCCATGCATATTGCTGCTGGGTAAAGTGGTTCAGAAGAAGATTCACACTCTGAGAAAGAGTGAGTCTTGGACACAAAAGTCAAATGTAACATCAAGGAGGAAAATGGATACAATTATGTGGATATATATATCAATTATCATCAACCTAGGGTTTTAGTATACATATAATGCAGTGTTCCTTCTTTGTGTTCTGAAATGTGTCATAAAATATTATCTTAAATCTATGGCATCTTTGTATTGATTCTGGAACCAGACTTTGGGTTTAAAGCTAGGCTTTACCATTTGCTAGCTGTGTGATCTTGACTAACTTGCTTACCCTCTCTGTGCCTAAGTTCCTCATACGTAAACAACACTATATAATCAGTTAACATATGTCGAGCACTTAAAACATTGTGGGGCTCAAGGTAAGTGCTATGTTAAGGACTAGCTGTTATCATCATTAGGAGCTATGTTTCATCATTCTTTCTTTTTTTTAATTTCATTTTTTTACTTTATTTTTTCAGTGATCCAAGATTCATTGCTTTTTAAACTTTTTTAAAGATTTTATTTATTTATTTGACAGAGAGAGAGAAAGAGATCACAAGTAGGCTGAGAGGCAGGCAGAGAGAGAGGAGGAGGCAGGCTCCCTGCTCAGCAGAGAGCCCGATGTGGGACTTGATCCCAGGACCCTGAGATCGTGACCTGAGCTGAAGGCAGAGGCTTTAATCCAGTGAGCCACCCAGGCGCCCCAAGATTCATTGTTTACACACCACACCCAGTGCTCCATGCAATTCGTGCCCTCATTAGTACCTACCACCAGGCTCACCCATCCCCCCTCCCCTCCCCTCCATAACCCTCAGTTTTCTGAGGGTGGGGTTGGGAGAACAATGGCACTTCTCAGAGACGGTGGCACTGAGCTGGACTGTGAACAACTAGGGTTAGCCAGGGGTAGGGGTAGTGGTGGAAGAAGTGGTTGTTCCAGGAAGTACGGCATGTGCTTAGTGCCAGGGAAAGCAAGAGATGTAGAATGCAGCACATTCAAATTCCTATTCTGAGACTTTTCCCAAGTTCTCTGTTTTGAGGGTTAAATCCGAAGGAGAATTCCAGCATCTTTAGCACATGGTACATGCACAATAAATGATGATTAAATGAACCAGCCTGCAAGTATGGACTAGAGACAGCGGCCTCCGCTGCGGGCGCTGGCACCGGCACCCTTCCCCCACGGCAGAGCTCTGCTGTCGGCCAAAGTCCCGCGCTCTGGGGATGGATTGCACACGAGGGGTCCCCTTGTCCGGCACCGCAGAAGACGGCGCGGCAGCCTCCTGGCCCAGAAGGGTACGGTCAGGACACGTTGGGGGGACCGCCGCCCTGTGTCATTCTCCTTGGCTCTTGGTGCCCTGGTCCATCCCACTGTGTCTTTCCCTCCTGGCCCCTGGCAGAGAGCTCACGCTTCATGCACGTTAGTGGAATGAACGAACAATGTGAGATGCCTGTCTTCCCAAGGGCAGTCCGAGGGTGCTTTGGACCTGGAGAATTTAGTGATTTGGTGACTGGCTGGTCAACCTGAGTGAATCGCTTAGCTTCTGTGGGCCTTGGAGTACTTTTCATGAGTACTGTGTGTGCAACAGAGTATGTCTTTGGGGCTATGCCCCTTCAGCCAGCTACTGGCTGGGCCGCTTTGGGTGCGTTGCTCCACTTCCCTGTGCCTTGGTTTCTATATCTGTGAAGTGGGGGAAACAGGAATTATACCTCTCGAATGGAGATTAGATTCATTCATGCATGCTAATTGATGGTCACAGTATCTGCTGCTCGGTATTTCCTATGTTATTGTTCGTTTTGTTAATTAGCCCAAAGTGGCCCACACCTGGCTGGGCACCTGAGTTATGCAGGAGATTCAACTGTCGGTAAAGGGGCTGAGAGGCCAGGAAACCCGACAGCCACGGCATCACTACAGCAGGACCTGGCCCCGGAGGCGTTTGCGGAGGGCGCGGGAGGAGGGTGGGGGGTCAGCTGAGAATGTACTTCCGCAGGAGGCAGGACCTCCTCCTCCTCCTCCTCACCTGGGCTGTGTGCTTACCTCGGGAGCTCGATCCTCCTCCAGCAGGGCGGCTCTGGAGAGGAACGTGCTGGGCTGGGGAAGGTAACGGGAGCTCTAGCCCTCCTCTGCGGGGACATCGTGGGAGGGACAAACTACCGTCTGTGCCATGTGCTCAGACCGCCTCACACGCCCCGCCTCACCGTCATCTTCTCTGACCCACATGTGCTTCCCTGTGGGGTCGGTCCCAGCACCAGGCTTCTCTCTGGCTGACTGTCTGCTCCCTGCCCGTGGTGATTGTACCTCCCCGGCCACTGGTGTCCTGCGTGACCTCCAGAGCACCATCACCGGCACCCAGTAGAGGAAAGGTAAAGGGACGAGGAAGTTGGTGGCCATGCTGAAGCTGTGTGGTGCTTGGTCTCTGGTCTTGATGCACCCGCAGGCATGAGAGGGGCTCAGGATGGCATCAGATGGCTCTCTGGAATAGAGCCTTGGTCCCGCCTGATGGGAAGGAGGCAACTAGGCTCCAAGTGATATCCTGCTCTACTGTTCCCTTTCCGGCCCCATTGTCCCTTTCCACCAAACACACTCCACACATGAATTTGGGATCTCTGGCTCTGTTTCCAGATATGAGAATCCACAGCTCCTCCTGCTACTTCTCCCCAACCCTTCCCCACAGTCCTGTCTCATACACACACTCAAACAAACATACACAGGAGTTGAGGACTGAGGATACTTCCTATCATATTCTTGCTATAACCCATAAAATAGTCTAGGGCTTCTGTGGAATATACTGCTACATGTAAAATGATTCAGACCCCCAACAGCTGTTTGAGCAGACATAAACCGGCTTCTCAGAATTCGATAGGGGCTTTTTAAGAAGAGATGTGGTTCCTGTCATTTCTGTGTCAGACATTACCTCTGTTCCTTCTGACTCAGCTGACTTTGGCATGCCATGGCCAGGAAGGGGAGAAAGAAGGCTTTTAGAGAACTAAAAAACAAACTGGGGGTTACTGGGGGCTGGGAGGGCAGGAATAGGGTGGGCGGGTTATGGACATTGGGGAGGGTTTGTGCTATGGTGAGTGCTGTGAAAGGTGTAAGCCTGATGATTCACAGACCTGTACCCCTGGGGAAAATAATAAAAAAAATTAAAAAAAATAAAATAAAAAAATGAAGTTTTACATAAAAAAATAAAAAGGCCTTGTCTGTGCAGTCTTGCTTAAATGTCAAATATAGCAACAATAATAAATGTAATCGGCATCACCATCATCGTCAGAGCTAACACTTGCCAGCACTTGCTCCATGCCAGGCGTTGGCACAAGTATCCCATTTTCTCCTCACAGAATTGCTGCAAATTAGATGATATTATTAATCCCCTTTCAGGACATCTTCAAAGTTAAAGCAAATTGCTGCCACTTGCACCCCTCTGTCGCTAAAGAAGAGATATAATACTAGGCAGATCTCTTTGGATTTTGGAGGCAATATATTCCTCATTTAAGTGTATTGTTCTTACCCAATTGCTGAGTAGCCCATAAAGCTGTCAGTTTTAAGCCAGGCCCGGGGCAAGAGAAGGATCTGCAAGCTTGGATTGCTGCAGAAACCGTGCAACCATTCGAGATGAGGGATACCTCAGATCTCGAGTTGCCGGAGTGACTGAAGCTAACACGGATGTGTGGGGGTTCTCTGAGGAGCCAGGATGAGAGAATCAGCGCATGGGCTCCTATGGTTTTAGGGCAAACTATATTCTTTTTTTTTTTGAGAAAAAGCATCCAGTTCGCCACTGGGTCTTACTGGAAATTTCATGCTCCATCATGGCACATCCAGGCAAGAGGCGATCTGAACTGCTGGTCACGATCTAGTCTTCGGTGACCACGAGGCTGTGTGTGCACAGCAGTGTCCCTCCTCACCTGCTCGTGCTGGCATTCGGGAATTGTGGGAGCACGTAGCTCGACTCCTGCTGACTGTCTTCTGCCCCAGTCCACACCTATGGCCTCATGTAGAGCTCCTTACAACCAGTTCACTGGAGACGAGGAACCAGAAGAAGAGGAGCCAGAGCTGCCTTCACAGGTGTTCTTGTACCATGTGCTGGAAATCATGGGAGGGAATCTGCTGTCTCGTAGCATCCCCAGCTAGGGTCATTCCTCAAAGCAGGTGATGAAGGAAACCTCCTGGCTAGGACTTCAGGTGTTGCATGTGGTCATCCACTCCATCAGCGTGACTTGAACCAAATGAATTCTGACCAATCCATGCATACCGTCAAGGTTCACTGCACATGTCTCCCTGGGTCTGGAGGTCCAGCCTTTCCTGGGGAGACAGAAACAGCCCGGGTACACTGGACAGTGAGAGTTTCCAGAGCAGAAGTGTTCAGAGCATCAGTGAGAGGCAGCCTGAGTTCTCAACACTAGTATAGAGCACACAGTGGAGCAGCCTGTTCCCCTCCGTGGAGGCTGTGAAGGATGAAGGAAGGCTGATTCATACAAGTGAACAGTTAAGCAAATAAGATGGTTTCAGAGGCTGGGACATTCTGTCAGAGAATCAAAATAGAAACTGACATCTAGGGAGATAGAAGCAAGAGCAGACGGCAAGAGAAATTGCTAACATTTGAGTATTCCAGACATAATTCTAGGCCCTTCACATGCATTAACTCATTTAAACCTCACAAGATCTTATGAGCTGAACATTTGTTCTCTTCTTAGGATAAGGAGATGTAGGCACAGGGATGCTGAGTAGGACACACATGGCAGGTGGAGGGGCAGGTTCCTGCCAGCTTCCCACAACATGCTGCCTTCTGATCCCAGTTTGTTCTTGACCTTCCTGACCAGTGTTCTAAAAGCCATTCGCAATGGGAATAAATTCCCATTTCTATTTAAAGCCATATAATTTGGTCCATGTTCTTGATCCCAAAAGAAGCTTGTTGATATTTTATAATAAAAGAGCAAGTTCCACTTTCAGTAGATTTCAGCCTGTGTGGAGAGCAAGTATCTTCTCTTTTCCAAACTAGTGTGGGGATCTTTCTAATTCCACCAGGTACAGAGGGAGGAAAGGAGTTTGTTTCAAGAAATAGTCCAGGTACCTTTTTTTTTTTTAAAGGATTTTATTTATTTATTTGAGAGAGAGAGAGAGAGAGTGAGAGGGGAGAAGGTCAGAGGGAGAAGCAGACCCCCCCCCCCGGGGGGGGGGGGGCCCCCCCTGAATCATGACCTAAGCCTAAGTCAGTCGCTTAACCAACTGAGCCATCCAGGCGCCCCTTCCAGGCACCTTGTTAACCTGAAACTGAAGCAAAGTGGTAGGGCTGGGCATTGAATACAAATGCTGATCACAGTGAGACCACTTGATTCTGGCAGGAAGCAGGGACTTTTTGGTAAGACTCCCTTGGTGCATGTTTGTTTTCAGATCCATCTCACTGGACTCTGTCAGCTGCTGAGCTGTGAGCAGATTTATAGCTCAGGCATTGTTTCTTCAGTAGCCACCTGTAAAACCTGCCCTTCTCCTTGGAGATCTTATTCGTCCCCTCGTTGCCATTCCTCAGAATACAGGCTTACCTGCAGGGCAGGCCATGCTCACACACAATGGCAGGCAGGCAGGTGTGACTACACCTGTGGCCTTGGGTGATGGGGGGAGGGCACACTCTTGTCACGGTTAAAAGGGGCTTAGCTAGACATATAGGAGCCTCTAGGCACCGACCAGGGAGCCAGGCTTGCCTGGAAATCTTGAAGAGAGAACAGAAGAGGCACAGATTTTTTTTTCTTCTGCCTTGAACTGCCAAAGAGAAGAAACCAGAGACTTGCACAGAATTTTTTATTTTCTCATCTTTGTGATTTGTAGTCTTCTGAAAACTTTCTCAGCAGACCACTAACCACTACTTCTTCCTTTTGTGTCTACTTCCCTCTGTTCCATTTTTATCCCTCCTCCCACATGTAAAGCAGCCCTGAACTTGCTCAGGGGCAGAAGAAATGCCAGTTGTGGAAACAGAATCACATTAATTATCCACTGATAAGGAAGAGGGGAGAGATTGATTTCAGAGTGGCATGCGTAGATAAATCCATTCGACTTCCTCCAGTCCACGGCAGGGAGAGCAGATTTAAAGCTACGAGGCGGAGACAATTTGTGAATATGATTTCATGTATGGAAAGGTTAGTCTCAGGAGGAAACAGATATCAAAGGGGTCTTTGAGAGGCTACTGTGTCATGAGTTATAACTCTTGACATACATGTCTCTTCATTCATCAATGAGCACTGCTTTTGGCTGACATATTAATAATAAGACCATTAAGACATTCTGCTTTGGAGAACACAATTGGAGAAGTGGCTTGTCTCCCACATTCACATCAATATTTCCTCTCTTGAGACTAAGTCTGGATTTCATGTTTAAAGAAATTTACAGAAGTCTCAGGAAATGTACTATGACCCACAACCCACAGTTAGAAGAGGGCATCTTAGTGAGGAATATATCTTCATAATCTATAAGTGGACTTTGGCATATTAATATACCACATATAAAAGTGTAAGGCAAATGGCCCACCATGAATATCTACATCACACATAACAGATAAAGAATTAGTAGCCCTAGTTTATAAAGTGATCATACAACTCATTAGAAAAAGACTCTACTGGGTGCCTGGGTGGCTCAGTGGGTTAAAGCCTCTGCCTTCGGCTCAGGTCATGATCTCAGGGTCCTGGGATCCAGGCCCGCATCGGGCTCCCTGCTCAGCGGGGAGCCTGCTTCCTCCTCTCCCTGTCTCTCTGCCTGCTTGTGATCTCTCTCTCTCTCTGTGTCAAATGGATAAATAAAATCTTTAAAAAAAAAAGAAAGAAAAAGACTATTCCATGTCTTCCCCCATTTCTTTTTTTTACCAACGTAATAAATTCTGTTTATGGCTTTTTAAAATTTACATAATATTCCAACATATTAATACCCTGTGAACTGCAAAAAACAAAACAAAACAAAACAAAAAACAAAAAAACCCAAACTCACAGTAGTATTATTGGTCACCAAAATAGAGAGGGAAAGGAAACTTTGCAGTTGTGAGAATGCACAAATGTTCTCATTTAAGGGAATATTGAGCCAGACGACCATTTAGTATGTATCTCCTCAAATGCCTCAGAATTCCGGAATGTCCTTTTTGACAAACGTGTCAGCACACAAAATTTCCTAAATTCTCACACGTTCTTCCCTCTCTGATTCATCTGGTGAACTGGGGGTAGGAAGCTGGTCACAGACAATGTGCCCTCTCTCCCATGTCGGACCAAAACTTGAAACAATCACATCTGCTGCCAGGCTAGCTGTAGCCTTGGCCTCTTCCTCTGAAGCTGCCAACTGAGGAGTGACTTCGACAAGATCCAGTGCTGACAGCAACGCTGTATTGTGTATTTCCTCAGTAATATCCATGCCTTCTCCATAGGTCAGTCCCCCTACAACAGCGGTTCCTGTGGCTGGAGCCAGGGTAGGGTCAAAAGCATCAATATCAAAACTCAGATGGGGGCGCCTGGGTGGCTCAGTGGGTTAAAGCCTCTGCTTTCGGCTCAGGTCATGATCTCAGGGTCCTGGGATCGAGCCCCGCATCGGGCTCCCTGCTCAGTGGGGAGCCTGCTTCCCCCTCTCTCTGTCTGCCTGCCTCTCTGCCTCCTTGTGATCTCTCTCCCTCTGTGAAATAAATAAATAAAATCTTAAAAAAAAAAACAAAACTCAGATGGATTGGCCTTTGTCTTTTGCCAATTAGCAAATCAAATGTCTGTTCCATGACCTTCTGAGTACCAAGTCGATCTATGTCTCTCATGGAAAAATACTGGATATCGTACTTTTTTAAAATAAAATGTTCAGGAGGGTCCACATCTCTTAGACCCATATACACAATACTTTGGGAAGAGATACAAGGTTTGATCCAGGAAAATCCTGGGAGTTGTGGTACCTTGTCCTGTAGTTCTCTGAGGAGAAATGAAACTGACTGTCCATGGAGATTTCCAGATGAAGTGGTGAGGGGTGTATTGATGTCAGCATGGGCATCAACCCAGATCACACAAACGTCTGGGCGGTGCTGGGCGTGGCCACTAATGGTACCGTTTGCCAGGCTGTGGTCTCCTCCCACTGTGACAAAACTGTAGCCACTCGACATGGCTCTACTAACCACCTCAGCCGGTTCCTGGTTGGCAAGGCCCACTGAGCGAGGATTCACTGTCAGGTTGTTGTAGAGATCATCTTTAGGGACTGGAGTAAAATTCAAATCTCCAAAATCTTTTAGGCGGCAGCCCAAATTGCACAGTCTTTTCATCAAGCCAGCCTCTCTTAGGGCGGCAGAACCATCCACCACCCCTTTTCTTTTCTGTCCCTGTGAGAACAGGGCTCCGATCGCAGCCACCGAGTGAACGGACTTCTTCAGGATGGAATGCACTCGTGTCTGGAGGAGACGCGGCAGGCTGCCTCGCAGGGACGTGACTGGCGCTGCGGGAGGGATGCTGGGAGAGAAAGGCGGCCCGGTGAGGCTCACGGTCTTAAGTGATTCTCCCCATTTCTTGACTGGATCTCTTGTTTTTTGGGTGTCGAGTTTGATAAGTTCTTTCTAGATTTTGGATATCAGCCCTTCCTTTGACGAGTCATTTGCAAATATCTTCTCCCATTTCATAGGTTGCCTTTTAGTTTTGTTAACTGTTTCCTTTGCTGTGCAAAAGCTTTTTATCTGGATGAAGTCCCAATAGTTCATTTTTGTTTTTGTTTCCCTTGTCTTTGGAGACGTGTTTAGCAAGAAGTTGCTGCAGCTGAGGTTGAAGAAGTTGCTGTCTGTGTTGTCCTCTAGGGTTTTGGTGGATTCCTGTCTCACATTTAGGTCTTTCATCCATTTTGAGTCTATTTTTATGTATGGTGTAAGAAAGTGGTTCAGTTTTATTCTTCAGACGTTTCTCCAAAGAAGACATACAAATGGCCAACAGACACATGAAAAAATGCTCCACGTCACTCGGCATCAGGGAAATATAAATCAAAACCACAATGAGATACCATCTTACACCAGTCAGAATGGCTAAAATTAACTCAAGAAACAACCGGTGTTGGCCAGGATGCGGAGAAGGAGGGATCCTCTTGCACTGTTGGTGAGAACACAAATTGTTGCAGCCACTCTGGAAAAAAGTATTAAGGTTCCTCAAAAAGTTAAAGATAGAGCTACCCTATGACCTGGCAATTGCACTACCGGGTATTTATCCAAAGGGTACAAACATAGTGATTTGAAGGGGCACATGCACCAAAATGTTTATAACAGCAATGTTCACAATAGCCAAAATATGGAAAGAGCCCAGATGTCCATCAACAGATGAATGGATAATGAAGAGGTGGTACACACACACACACACACACACACACACACACACACGCACATACACACACACACATACACACACCAGAAAATTTCATCTCTAAGTTTTTATAAAAATATAAAAAAGGAATTCTCAAAACTGATGGAATGATAAGTGAGAATACATCTATACAGTGTAATATTATCAAGCTATTAAAATGAAATTTTAGAAGAATATTTAAGTATGAAAATGTACTAATAAGAAATCAGTATGAATAAAATATTTGGGAAAATCCCAAATACTTGGAATTAACAACATTCTTTTAAATAACTATTGAGTCAAAGAAAAATCATAATGGCTATTAGAGACAACTTAGAACTGAGTAAAATATTTAAAAAATATATAAATAATATAGAAGAAGGTAGGAAGAGTGAGCAGAGAAAGACAAATCAGAGGAAAACAAAAAACAAAAAGCAGGAGGCTTGAATCTACCCATATCAATAGTAACCAAACTTTGGGATTCAGCTCCACAGGTTTTAGCATCAAAACCCCATAACTTTTAACGCTGATATTAGAAAAGAAGAAAGGTTGAAATTGAATGACTCAATGTACCATTTTAAGAAGCAAGAAACAGAGGGGACACCTGGTGACTCAGTCAGTTCACAGACTCTTTTGATTTTGGCTCAGGTCATGATCTCAGGGTCATGAGATCAAGCCCTGCCTTGGGCTCTGTAGTGGGAGTGGAGCCTGCTTGGGATTCTCTCTATCCTTTTCCTTCTGTCCCTTCTCCCCATTTAGTCTCTCTCTTAAAAAAAAAAAACTGGGGGGTGGGAGGGTAGGGATAGGGTGGATGGGTTATGGACAGTGGGGAGGGTTTGTGCTGTGGTGAGTGCTGTGAAAGGTGTAAGCCTGATGATTCACAGACCTGTACCCCTGGGGCAAATAATAATAATAATAATAATAAAAAAAAAAAATAAAAAAGAAAGAAAGAAGCAAGAAACAGAGGAGCAGAGCAGACAACATATTCACTGTCTATTGTGTTTCTATTATAAGCAATAAACAGCTTAAACCAACAAACATCTATTGCTTGCAGTCTGAGTGGGTGAGGGGCCTGGAACATCCACTGGGTATTTGGCTCAAGGTTTCCCAAGTCTGAAATGCAGGTGTCAGCTGACTGCATCCTCATAAGGAAGCCTAACAAGGGCAAGACCCCCTCCTGGGTCCTTTCATTTCCTTTCTGCCGTGTGACTGAGGCTCTCTTGTTCTTGCCTGTGGCGGGCTGGGGACCACCTCGGCTCTAGGACATGCTCCCTCTCCTCACGGCCCTTCCCAGCTTGCGGCTTGCTTCCTCTTTGAGGCCTGTAGGAGAATCTCTCTGATGCTTAATTTCTTTTTCAAGACATATCTGATTAGATAGCTTAGGAAAAATCTCCCTTTTGATTAACCAAAGATCAATGATTAGTAACTTATATATTAAGGGACATCTCATCATATTGACAAATCCTGATCACATTCAAGAAGAGAAGATAAGACAAGGATATGGGTCATTGGAGGCAGGAATCTTAGGATCCATCTAAGAGTTCTGCCTACCACACATAAAGTAAGTCAGAGAAATAAAACCGTAAAGATAACAGAAGAAATCAGCGTAATGGATTGATTATAATCAATCATGGAAAACAAAAACCAGAATCGATTAACAAAGACCAAAGTCGATTCTTTGATAAAACTGAGAAACGTAGCTAAACATATCAAAAAGAAAAAGAGCAAAACATCAGCCATACGAGGAATGAAAGAAATCAGAAATTATTATGTAAAATTTTATGCTAATAAAATTGACAACTAAATGAAATGAGCAAATTTTTTGGAAAATACAACTTGCCAAAATTGACACAAAAAGAAAAAAAAGTGTGAATAGTCCTCTATCAATTAAGATCTTAAGTCCCTTATCAAAAAAACTTTCCCATGAAGAAAAATCCAGGTCCAAACAGCCTCGCTGGTATATTCTATCAAATATCCAAGGAGGAAACATTTCAAGTCTACACAAACCCTTTCAGAAAATTGACAAGTATTACCAAAGAGTGTTAGTAATAATTTTAAAAGGAAACGAAAACTCCACTTACATTGGCATACAGTAAAAACCAATTAGGAATAAATTTGATTAAAAATGTGCAAAATAGAACTACATAACTGGAAAGTTGTATGAAGCTCATGGACTGGAAGACAGAGATTTTAAGATGGCAGCTCTCTTCAAATTCACCCACAGATTTAATGCAATCCCAACTGAAATCCTAACAGGCTTCCTTGAATACATTTTAAAAATCCATGTAAAAATTCATATGGAAAGGCAAAAAAATCCTGGGTTAGTCAAAACAATTTTGGGGGAAAAAATCAACATAGTTGATGAGCTTATACCAACTGCTCTGAAGACTTAACACAAAATGGCAGTAATCAGGAAAGGGTGGTTTTGGGCATAAGGACAGATGTGCAAGATCATCTACTGGTAACCCAGAGGTAGGTTAACATTGATACGGCCCATTGATTGTTGACAAAGGTTGTAAAGTAATTCTATGGGAAAGAGGTAGAGTTTTTGTTTTTGTTTTGTTTTTTAAAGAAATGGTGGCAAAACACCTGGATATCTGTATGGGAAAAAAGTAATATCAATTCTTACCTCATGCTGTATACAAAAATTAATTTAATGTACACCACATATCTAAACATAAGAGTTAAAAACTGACATTTCTAGAGGAAAATGTCAGAGAAAAGAACTTTATAATATTCAGTTAGGCAAATGGTTTTGAAACAGGCTCCACAAAATGTGAATTGTAAGAGAAAAAAATGGTTAATAATTTCCATTAAGTTATAAATCTGTTCTGTTTGAAAGACACAATTAAGAGAACATAAACATAGGTCACAAATCAGGAGGAAACATTTGCTAAACATATATCTGACACAGGGATATATATCCCAAGCACATAAATAACTCCATTAATTGGATAAGAGATGAACCACTCAAATAAAAAGAGGCAAAAGAATGCTTACTCAGCATATGATGCTGGAACAAGTGGATGTTCACAGGGAAAAAAAGAATATTTTCCTTAGACTATACATACTCTAAAAAATTCACTTTGAATAGTGCATAGACCTGAATGTACATTCAAAAACTATAAAACTTCTAGGGGAAAATAGAAGAGAATCTTTTTGACCTCGGGGTATACTTTCTTAGATAGGAAACACAAAGTAGATTCATAAAAATAAAAAAGTTGATAAATTACACTTTATCGAAACTAAAAACTTGTGCTCTTCAAAAAATATCATTAAGAAGATAAGCAGCAAGCTACAGACATAGAGAAGTTATTTGCAACATGTAAATCAGACCAGAATAAAAAACTAAAGACACCAAACTCTTGCAATTCAATAATAAATATCAAAAGTCCAGTAAAGAAGTTAAAAGTGTGAACAGACCCTTCACAAAAGATCTGCAGAGAGTCAATAAGGACTTGAGAAGAGAATCAGCATCCTGGATCAGCAGAGAAATTAAAAGCACGGTGAGATCACACTGCACTGTAACACATACTCTTTGCAGTGGCTAAAGTTAAAGACCACAGTTGCCAAGTGTTGATAAGGGTGCAGAACTAGGGTAGCTGTCAGTCAGTGCTCGTGGGGAGGTGACATGGGGCAGGTATTTTGGAAAACAGTATCAAGCCTCTTAAAACCACAAATCTGCTATATGACTTGGCAATTATACACACTCCCCGGTATTTACAAAAGAGCCATGGAAACATGTCCACACAAACACTTGCATGTGAATTTTCATAGTAGTTTTATTTTTAATAATGACAAGTGGCACGATACAAATGTCCATTTGCAGAGAGATGGATAATGAAAATGTAGTACCTCCCTATTTAGCAATAGAAGGGACCGTGTTGAGGCTATTTGAAACAACGCGAATGAGTGTCAAAATTCTTCTGCTTAGTGAGTGAAGCCAGGCACAAAAGAGCCTATGCTGTAGGATCCCATTTTCGTAAAACTTTAGAAAATACGCTCCAATCTATAGTGACAGAAAGCATCGCGTGATGGCATGAGAAGATGTGGAGGGAAAAAGGTGTTTGTTAGGGAAAGAGAACACTGGCGAGAGATGGAGATGTTTGGGATCTTGATTGCGGTGGTTTTGTGGATGTATTTATTTGCCAAAATAAGAAATTGTATACTTTAGATATGTGTGATTTATCGTGTGTAAATTATTCTTCAAGGCATTTGTAAATAAATAAATACAATGTAAAGAAAGAAATTATGGTCATGTCTTCGATCTCGAGGCCTTAAATGTTCCCTTTCTGACTCGCTGGAGACATGACATCTTCTCGGATATTCTCCCAATTATTCCTGAGGCTCTCTCTCCCTGACAGCTCGCAGGTACTGCTTGCCCTCAGTTTGAGGAACTGGACAGGGACTTCTGGGAAGAGGGCCTGCAGCCCGTCAGAACTGTTCTGTGCACCAGACGGCCCCTTGCTGCCCCCGTCTCTTGCTGGCATCATGGACTTCGTGCACGTGAGTGGCTGCCGTCCTGGTGTCGGGCCCACGGCTGACGTGCCCTCCTGCAGAGTGACTCTTACCGGCTCCCGGATGCTGCGCTGGCGCTGCTTCTCTCCCTTGGGGACCTTGCCTTTTGTCACCAGCCTTTCAGATGGGTTTCCCACAGCGGGGACCTTGTGGCATGTCCCTCTCCCCCCGCATGGCTCCATTCTTCCTGGAACCCAAAGTTGGGAGGCATTTGGGGCCAAATTTAAGCATAGACACAGATCACACCTGGATTTCTTGCTGTCTCTAAAGGCCAGGCATACATTCTGGAGAGCACTTTGTACCTGCTATATGGAAACAGGGCATATAAGCCACTCTTTCTTAACAGAAATAGGGATTCCCTCTTTAGGAAGGACATCACTTTTTTTCCCTCAGCAAATTAGCTCGCTAGCCAAATTCCTGAGGCTAAGATTAAGACCTCAGATTGGATTGCACTCTGCTGTATGTTACCCTGCCCGCTGCCCAAGCTTCTGACACCCACGGGGAAAGGAATAACATTTGAAATACACTTAGTTCTTTTTATTCTTTGCTATTCCAAAGGTTTCCAAAGCCTCACTGGGTTATTTACTTGAAGTCGTAAATAGGTCAGGTGTAAAATCAACGTCGTCCATAACGTGGATCGGCTGATGTACACCAGTCCTCAGGGAACGCACCAGCTTGCAAAGGCCTGCTGTTTTCACAGTTATAAAAAGATCAGTGTCACCCCAGGTGACAATTCCTGCCATTCCATATGAATAAAACCCAAAACAACTCTAACACTTTTCTGGAGACTTAGGAACAGATGGCATGCTTTTTAAATGTTTCCTCCCATGGTGGACACTCAGTGATTGAATTATTTGGGAGTCGGTGGGCAATGGCAGGGGTGTCTCCAGTGGGCCCGCTGACAGCCTGCATCCCTCCCTCCTCTGCTGGCTCAGGCCACGTGGGCTCCCGGGTGACACTAGGCTTTGCCCTCTGTGTCGTGAGAGTCACCGGCTCTCCTGGGCTTCCAGGGTTGGTGCTGATCTCTGGAGCCTCCAAAGAGTGGATGTTGAAAAATTAAACCATGGAACTTGACTGCCCCAGGTCGGGCGGGGGGGTGGTGATCGTGTGGGAGAGGAAGACTCGTGAAGGGCCCAAATTCGGAGCGGATTTCTCTGTGTGTCCTATATCTGTATCTATCCTACTCATTAGTATTAACATCATCAGTCACTTATCACCTGTCCATCTAAAAGAGGAAACAAAAGTGTTTAAATTGTTTATGCAGAAATGGCGCATTCAAAGCTTTTGATCACACTCAGAAGGCATGGTCATGACCGTTCTCTTGTGATCCTGGCTAGACCATTTGCCCTTCCTCCTCCATTCCACGGGCCCAGGAGGTGAAGAGGCACCTGCCCTGCTTTCACACGTGTCTCTACTGTGTAGAAATGCAGTGTTGACTGAAATGCTGTCCCTTCTGCTCCCAGAGAACACGCAGACTCAGGTGCAGAGGGGTGGGGCAGACCTTCGCCCAGGCTCCTGGACGGAGGGGGAAGCATGCTTGTGGAGAACAGGGAGAAGGCATCAGCTGCTCCCAGGGTCCCCGGGGGGCACTCTGGGTAGGGGGCTAGCCGTCCAGGGCTGGCGCTGCACACGGGACATTCTCATAGTTTCCGGCAGCATCTTCGTAGGCCTGCCCTTCTGTGTCTGGTTGTGCCTTCTTCAGCTCCGAATAGATGACTGCAGGTTCCTGGTGGAAGTCCCACAAACAGTAAGTACCTACGTACAGGTGAGGAGGAGCAGAGCTCCGGGAGAGGGAGCCGGGAAGGGTGACTCACCTCATCCTTCCAACGTGTCCTTGGTGAGTGTGCTGTTGGATGGGAGGAGGGAAGACAAGTATTAGACTGTGGGTGACATATTCCAACTTACAACCCACTCACAATGCTTTTCAAAAATCTCTGCTTCGCTGACTCAGCTCTTAATGGTCTGCTCTGCAGGATTCTTCCAAGCCTCAGACAGAGTACCCCACAGCCACACACCGATAAAGCCTTTCCCCTGCCCACCAAATGCTCAGAGTGACTTTACTGATGATTTCCTTCTCTCTCCACGGCTCGTCGTCCCAACAAAGTGGTCCCCCTGCTCCCATCCCACCTGCCCCCACCCTGTTCAGGGCCTCTGTGGCTGCACTGATTGGGAGAAAGTGGAACAAGGGCTTCACTTTATGCAGGGAAAGTGGAGGAGGCTGGAGAGGGGGGTTGGCATTCTAAGGCCAATTCCCAGGGAAGATCTGCCGTGAAGCATTAAGCAAATTCAGTGTGTGTGTTTCTTCTATCTTTCCAAAGGTCCTCTGGATCTCTTTCATTTATCTATTTAATAAGCACTCAGTGAACAATGACCTTCTAATAAGCTACAAGGACAGAAAAAGAACAAACTCAGTCCAAGTACCCAAGGAGCCTATAATTGTTTAGGGGAACAAGGGACGCGTAAATGTATGCAACACACATGAAGGGCCCCCGATAGAAATACATATTGAATGCTGTCGTTTCCAAAAGGCTAAACCATCCCTCCAGGCTCAGACACAGGGGGGCCTGGTGGGACGTTTCACGGAGGTACCTGAACTATCAGGGGTCACCGGGCAAACTAGGTGGGAGTAAGGACACTTCAGGACAAATAAGACCCAAGGGCACCAAGCATGCAACAACCCAGTGTGAGCAGGAAAATGGGAAGGGTCAGCTTGGGACAGAGCTCTAGGGGGGGCCGAAATGCAGGGGGAAGCAAGGGGTCTGCTTTGGAATGAAGGGCCACTGAGGCAGCGAATCCAGGCCAGGGTGTGGTCGGCAGGACCTCTCAGAGGGATCATGCTGGAAACAGTGTCGGGGGGCTGCAGAAGGATGAGATTAGGAATCAGACCAGTTGGGAGAATTGTGATCATCTGCACATTAGGTTATGAGGAGCTGACACTAGCAATTAGCAGTCATGCATTCTT
The DNA here is from genome assembly GCA_002007465.1 of Ailurus styani. Taxonomy (NCBI): domain Eukaryota; kingdom Metazoa; phylum Chordata; class Mammalia; order Carnivora; family Ailuridae; genus Ailurus; species Ailurus styani. The sequence goes on from LNAC01000221.1 coordinate 1,534,801, forward strand.
TAAAACAATATTTGAAGAGGCCCATAGTTTTCCAAGCTCTGCTCTAGATGCTGCTGGTATGTTAATGGGAAACAGTAGGGTCTGTCCTCAGAGAGTTTGCGGGGTCTGGTGGCAGTGTACATGGGTCCGAGGGAAGGGACACGGCCATATGATGGCAGCGCAGAAACAGATGACGCCTTCCTTCCGTGTCCCCCTCCTACTCGAGAGGCCTGATCAGAGGCCCCTCGCGGATCCCCTCACACACGGCTGCCTCACCTCCATGTGTCTGGAATGGGTCTCACCTGGGTTTTCCTTTGTTTGCCGGATGCTCCAGATCTGGGAATACACCAGGTTGTCATCTCCAGGACTCACTGTGAGAGAGAAGATGACAGCTCGCTCTAGCCAGGAGCCCACATTCTAGACTCTTCTCAGCTACTAAGTTCATGACCACCTTCTGTCTCAGACGCAGTGCCGGCAATGCCACTTTCCAGTTGAGTGTGACTCAGTCTTGGGCAGTTGCTCCATCTCCCCTCCCACCCTGGCTTATCCCTGGAGCCCTGAGCTACGTAGGATGTCCTCACCGTTGCTGTATACTGGCTGCAGCTCCATCAGGGCTGGTGGCTCAGAGTGGATGGGCCTGTGAGCGTGTCTGCTGGAGGATCCAGACCAGGAAGTCTCCCGATGCTCCTTGGGACTGTAACTGGGACAGACAGGGAGAGACACGGGGAGAGAAGGACTTGTGGATCCCACCGAGTCTCAGGAAAACCAGTGTCCGGGAGGAGTCCAGAGTGGTCCATGTAAAAACATCACAGCTTTGGGGACGCCTGGCTGGTTTAATTGGTTAAGCGTTGGACTCTTGATTTTGGCTCTGGTCATAATCTCTGGGTCGTGAAATCGAGCACCACATCAGGCTCCAAGCTCGGTGTGGAGTCTGCTTGGGATTCTTTCTCCGAGAATTCCCTCCTTCTCCCTCTGCCCTCTCCCTGCTTGTGCTCACTCACACACACTCTCTCTCTCTAATAATAAATAAATAAAATATTTTTAAAAATATCATGGCTGCCTACGCTGAGTCTGCATGGCTGTCTCAAGAGAACTCAGAAGGCGCGTGTGACGCGAGGGGCAGCCCACGACAGCATTACAGGGAGCGAGGGCTGAGGCAAGGTCGGCGGCAAAACTGCACAGTCTCAAGGTCTTTTTGGTAACAGTTATATCTGCCTCACTTTTTATGTTCACAAAGACTTAAATGTTTAAACACTGATACACAAAGACTTGTGCACCCACAGAGAACGTGACCTTTGTCTTTTCTGGAAGGTCCCTCTCAATGTTCCAGCTCATATTGCAATCATCTACCTTTCCTGTAAGATACCTTGAAGGATCTCTGGGAAAAGAATGTTTTTTCCTTTTTCCCTCTTCTATTTCCTTCTGTAATTAATATTGTGAAATGAAGATTTCCAGCATATTAAAAATTATTAATCATTAATAATTATTTAATAATATTTATTTATTTATTATTATTATTTGCCCCAGGGGTACAGGTCTGTGACTCATCAGGCTTACGCATTTCACAGCACTCCCCATTATTTAATGATTAGGAACGAGTGTGTGGTGGAGGAATGAGCCGGGGGAGACTGAGGAGCAGCCCTGTGACAGATGATGCTGTGAGGGCGTGAGTGCTCAGCTCTCCACCAGGGCACATCTAGAGAAATAGATTAACACGGGCAGCCAGTGACATGAGTTCTGGGTATGCGTAGGTCTAAGTGAATGCCATTCACAGATATGGGTGGACGTGACTTTCTGAATCACATTTTTGGATTTAGTAAGAATTTTATTTTTTAAAAAATTTATTTTTTATTTATTTATTTTTAACATCTTAATTTTATTTTATGTTTTCAGTGTTAATAGGAAGTCCAGTCAAATATTATTTGTAAATATTTTGCAAATATTTTACATGTAATCCCGTGGCCCTGTCTTGTGGGTATGAATAGATCATGACAATGTTGTCAGCATAAGAAAGAAGACCTCACCTGGCTGTTCCAGTGGCAGGAAGTGCTCCTGAAAAACAAAGGATCACTGATGGTGAGTGAGCTGGGTAGGTCATGGGCTCTACATTAGAATGTCCTTTCCTGGAAATCAGATGCATTCTAGGTCTCAGCTATGGCAAATCTTAGAGAACACCTGGCTCTACCCCCCATGGCATATTACCAATGAGGAAGGTGGGGTCTGGAAAGGTAGTTGCCCAGAATCATGCTTACTCAGTCAGTAAAGGCAGCATGCACTCTAAGGAGGTGCGGCTGAGTAGCACAAGAGAGACAACTTAGTATTTAACTCTGGGCCCAGTGCTTTCCTTCTTCCTCTTCTCTGTCCTGGCTGTGGCCCCAGGAGGTGGAGACCAGGGACAGACTTCCTACACAGTGTGAATAAATAGGGCTCCCCAAACAAGCCTAACCTCTCTGTACCTGTGGTCCTTGCAAACCCAACCACTGTGGGTATATACTGTTTTCTCCACATCCTTTCTTTCCTTCTCTTTCTCTTGTCTGGTTCCAACTGACCTTTCCTCCTCCCTGGGGCCAGCGAGCTCTGACATGACCTATCTCCACACATGTAGAACCCTGCAATATTAAAATCACCATATTGGATGCCAAATTACCTATTTGTATGTTTCCCTCCAACTCCCTCCATCACGAAAGACTGTGCTACTTGAGGCTGCAACCTCGTCTTTATTATTTTTACATTCCCAGTGGCTAGAATGTTGACCATTCAATGAAGTTCAGCAACTGAACAAATTAAAGTATGTACTTTGAGGACTAAAAAAAATGGCAAGTTGACAATTTATAATAGGTGATTATATGTAAATGTATTCTGGAAGGCCACTCCATCAGCCTTGAAAATATGGCAGTTTTCCATCATCAGTGAAACATTGAAATCTTTTTGGCCTGCCCTAATGCAGGATTCCTCCTGTTTCCATATCTAACTGTTGCCTGTTTATCTGTGGCTGTCTGTCTGTCTTACTGGGCTTAGAGACCGTGACTTATGGCCCCAAGTAAACATCCTCATGAAAAATGACTGATGATGTCTGCAAACGATGAGTTAAACTGGGGGTGCATGATAGCTCTTTAGTGAAACCACAGTTCATGTCAGTCAGTCAACAGCTCCTGTCCTCCCTTGTGAGTGGGTGAGCTGAGCCCCAGGACGTGTCTACAAGTCAGTTTACCTCTTTATTTGTAAAAGGGAGAACAGACCCAGAAGGTGACTATTTACATAACACGAGCTAATATCACTGAAGACATATGGGCCCACCCCGTGCTAAGCAGTTTAGAGATAGTACCAAAATGATAGATTCTATTATTATGACCACAAAGAAACTGGGGCTTGGAGAGTTTACCTGCCAAATATCAAGTATTTGGAAAACAAGTTCCATGACTAGAATTTTCATCCAGGCAGTTCAATCACAGAGTTAATACATTTATCACTCTCTTTGGAAACGGGTTGGATATACTCAGCCTTAAGGAGCAGACGGAATTGTGTTTTAGAAAAAATGGAGTAAATATTCAACAGTGCAATTGCTGGGTCATAAGGTAGCAACAAACTGAGGGTTTTAGAGGGGAGGGGGGAGGGGGATGGGTGAGCCCGGTGATGGGTATTAAGGAGGGCACGTATTGCATGCAGCACTGGGTGTTCTTTGCAAACAGTGAATCATGGACACTACATCAAAAGCTAATGATGTACTGTATGGTGACTAACATAACACAATAAAAAAGTAAAGAAAAGAAAAAATGGAAAGGGCTGAGCTCCTCCCTGAGAAGACTGATGGATAATGAGAAGGAAGACTTTGCTATGAGGGAAGTACAGTTGGCAAGATTTTGAGATGAGAAAATGAGGTACCCTGTGATTGGTGGACTGTCAGAATTTCTTACTAAGTTTGCTGTTTAACAACACTTCCTCTAGATCTAGAGGTCAGAACCTCCTGGGTTCCTGTTCTCATGGGTCACATAAAATGATAGTTGCTAATCTTGACTTCCTTGTGTTGGTTGTTGTATGACTGAGAAATCTATTTTTTGACCATTATTAACTTCAGCAGTAAGGTTTTAATGTCTGCACTTCTAGTATGTTTCTAATTAATAAGTGACACAAACACAGGTGATAAAATAGAAAAGTAGTTTTGAAAGTAGGAGGTGTGACCAACCTTCCATAAGTCACAAAGGTGCAGTGGAGAGAATACGGAGTGAAAGGCTAGGAAGACCCCCAAGTAAGCCCTAACTCTGACTCTTAATATATACATGAGTTGGAAAGATAACTTATGAAATATCTCCATTTTTTCATCTCTAATATGGTGATAATATTGATTGAATTGAATTGAGATGTAATTATTGAATAATTGGGAGTAGACAAACTACAAAATTGCATATAATGGGCTCTGAATGAATGATACATTTTATGATGAGTACTGTTAGGGTTAGTGTTCTTATTCTCTTTATATATTTTTAAAAAACGATATATACACTTAATTTTACATATAGAGCTTCAAAATATTTGAAGCAAAACTTGATAGAATTGTAAGAAGAGATGGACAAATCCATAATTATAGCTGGCAATTTCAATATCTCTCTTTCAATAGTTGATAGATCAAGTAGGAAATCAGTAAGGATATAATAGACTTTAGCAACATGACCAGTCAAATTCACCAGCAGACCCATACTGTAAGAAATATGAAAAGTACTTCAGGCAGAAAGAAAATGATACCATTTTTTATGGAGACACAAAAGGAATGACAAATACTAGAAGTGGTAACTAAGTGGGTATTACCTTGACATCAAGTCAGATAAAGGTATGATAAAAAAAAAATAAAGCTACCCAGCAACATCCCTCATGACTGTAGTTGCAAACATTCTTAACAAAATTTTACCAAATCAAATTCAACAATCATGACCATGTGAAGTTGACCTCACAAATGCAAGACTGTTTTAACATTCAAAATTCAAAATCCATATCAATTGACTAAAAAAGAAAATCATATGATCATCTCAATCAATGTAGAAAAAGCATTTGATGAACATTTTTCCTATAAAAATTCTCAGCAAATTACAAATAGGGACTTCCTTAGCCTAATAAAGAACATCTACAAAAAAATCCACAGCTAATATTATCATATTAAATGATGAAAGACCAAATACTTTCCCTTAATATCAGGACCAAAACCAGCATGTCTGCTCTCACCACTTCTATTCAGCATTGTCCAGGAGGTTCTAGCCAGTGCATTAAGGCAAGAAAAAGAAATAAAAGTAACCTAGACTGGAAAGGCAGGAGTGGGACTATCTTTATTTTCAGATGACAGAATCACATATGTAGAAAATCTGATGGAATCTAGAGACTGGAACTAATAAGTATGCATATAGCAAGGCTGCAGGATATAAGATCAATATGAAAAAAAACTCTTGTATTTCTATATACTTGCAAAAATAAAAACTGAAATCTTAATTTCATTCTCAGCATCTGTATTAATTTTCCAAATTTCACAGTGTTTGACTGGCACTCAAGTATATCTCAGAATTTATGGTTTGCACCATGGCTATTACCTACTTTTTGTTGTTACAAATGGAAGACTTTTTATTATTATTCCTTCTGTTCTCAGTAAGCTTTGAACCAGGGGTGGAATGGTAAATACTTACCTTTCTAATTTTTAATTGGAAGCAAAACTCTGCTACCTGATTTAAATCTCAAATTAAACACATGGAGTGACAACTTCATTGAGAAATGTATTCTACCTTTTTGTCGCTGTTGCCTACAGAGTTCCAGGGGGTAGAACTGAGGGTCTAGTATTTGGAAGAGAATAATGACCTTAATAGAATGCACCACACGAGTCCAAATTATTAGAGCAATGCAAAAGTCACAACATCAGGGGTAAGACATAGACACCCACCTGACTTCCTTCGGGCCCTGAGGTGACGCACCAACCAAGCGGTAGCAGCAACGCCAAGTATGCTGAGCAGCCACCCGATGACGCCCACGGCGATATGGATTACTTTGTTCGTGGAAAGCCCTAAGTGGGAAGACCTATATCTGAGTTCTGGAGGCAAGTGTTTTTGATCTAGACGACATATAGGTGGGGACTAAAGGCAGTTTTCTTCCAGGTTCTGATTCCTCCATTTGAATTATCTCCACTGTAATTTATAATTTTCAAAATAATGGCACATGATTGTCAGCATCTAAGATTCAAATCTATTCCCTTTTCTTCCCCCCTGAAATCAGCACAGTCTCTAGAAGCCCCAAACCTTGGTGTGAATGTTCAAAAACTCTTTGATGCTGCTGGAATTTGTACAGTCTATAGGAAAAATATTTTATTGACCTTAACTGTAATCCGAAACCAGGCACCCCCAACACACCTGTAAAGCTGAGAGTCACCATGTAACTGCTCTGGACCCCCAGGCCATTTTCAGCCCCACAGGAGTAGTTTCCAGAATGTTCCGCGGTCAGAGAGAGGTTGAAGGACGCTCCTCCTCCAGAGGGGGCCCATCTGCTCCCCAGGGTGGCATCCTCGTGATAAAACCAGTATAAGATCGGGGGAGAGCCGCTCTGGACCACACAGCGAAGTTCTAACAAATCTCCCACCACAGCTTGGGCCCCGGCAGGGTTGAGGGTGAGGACAGGGCGAGACACTGGAACTGAAGGAGTAAACATAGTTCATTGGCGGTTTTTATTGAGTATGTACACGAGATAATAAAGGAAATATCCAGCATAATTTAGCAGTAGGAGTATGGACCTGGGATCAGGACATGCCTTACCTGTGACGCTGAGTGGCACCGCCTCACTGCGCTGCATCGCCAGGCCATTGTCGGCCGCACAGGAGTAGTTTCCAGAATGTTCCGCAGTCAGAGAGAGGTTGAAGGACGCTCCTCCTCCAGAGGGGGCCGAGCTGTTTCCCAGGGTGACACCCTCGTGATAAAACCGGTACAGGATCGGGGGAGAGCCCCTCTGGGCCTCACAGCGAAGCTCCACCATGTCCCCCACCACAGCCAGGACTCTGGGTGTCTTGACGGTGAGGACGGGACGGGACACTGGAACTGAGTGAGACAGGGGGCCGTCAGAGAGGGTCCCTGACACTGTGACAGATCAATGGCTCCACTCGAGGAGCCTAAAAGTGGATGGATTCCTTGAACAATGAGGAGGGATGTTGGATAATTTTGTTTTCATTACTACTCAGTCTTCTCCACAAGAATTAAATTGTCTCACCTTGATTTCCATCGTTGCCATTCCTTGGTTGGCATTTAAATCTTCACATCTCTGTTCCTTGCCTCCTTCAGAAGATCCTTGTGGCTGACGGAGAACCTAAACCCTGGCTTGGGAACAAGGTTGAGTAAAAGAATGAGGAACTTACTTCTAGGTGTGACTCTGATCCGTTCACTGAGGATGGGGCCATGAATGTTGTCAGCTGAGCAGTAGTACCTCCCCGCGTCCTGCTCCCTCACGGCGGCTATCCGCAGCTCGGCTGACAGGGCGTGCGTCATCTTCCTGCCCAGACTCCTCTCCGTGCCCTCCCGGTGCCAGGAGAATGTCACAGTCCCTGTACCCTTGGCCACTGAGCAGATAAGGACCAGATCGTCTCCTTCAATCAGCTGGCCTTCAGGGGGCTGGATCTCTAGATTCACATCAGACACAGGGATCCCTAGGAGGACAGAGGAGAACTTGAGAGGGTCTCAAAGGCAGGTGCTGCAGGGCCAAGGAGAAGCTAGTGTTGCCACGAATAAGCCAATAGCAACAGGCAGGGGTCTAAAGTGGGACAGAAGGAATTGTACATTCTTATGAAGGGAGCAGTATCTGTCCCCACAAACAACGGTTCCCATCCTCGGGTAATGTGGGCACCAGGTCTATCTTCTTCTAAACCTAACGTTGACCCAGTCAAAATTTACGGACCTTTATCTCTAAGGCATCTCTGATGCATCAATGGGCCAGAAAGGAAGAGAGAACAGGGAAGGTTCCTTGTATCCTGAAGTGACTTGATTCAGAACCCAAACCTCTCTCCATCTTCCAAGGCTCTTCCAGTCTCAGCACCACCTCCCCACCTTCTTCTCTGTTTCAGTTTGTGTTTATCTTCCTCTTTCCTTATTATTTTGAAACAAATTTGGGTTGACACAGGGACACCCCATAGAGACCTCTACAGACTGCATGTGGTCATTGGTGCTTCTCATTAACTGTTGACACACAAGAGAACATACCTTGTATGTCTTTGTGGTCCCCAAGGTTGGACACCCAGTAAGTGATCAGTAATGATTATTACCTAACTTAGATGGAAGAGAATGTTATAGGGAAGTTAGACCAAGGTTGAACCTAAGAGAAAAGGATAGTGGGATGCCTGGCAGCTCCTCTCTGCCATGTTCACTATCTCAGGAAGCAAGAGAGGTCATGCTCTGCTCTCCTCTCCCTGCCCTCACTCTGGAAAATCTGCCCCACAGACACTCACTCTGCACATGTATCTGGGACCTTAGGCTTTCTTTAGTGATACTGGGGGTCACTGTCTTTGCCTGGCACCAGTAGGACCCTAAGTCTTCACTCCACATGGTGGGGATCTGGAGATGTGGGTAGTTGCTCCAGCCAGGTTCCAGGACCTTATCTTCTTTGAAGAAACGGAACTGAAGCCGGATGTATGACCTCCATGGAGGGAGCCAGGTCTCACATTTCAGATTCACAGGGCTCCCCTCAACGGGCTGCGAGGGGCTGACTGTCAGCACAGGACGTGGAAACAGCTCTAGAGAGGAGAAGAACAAACACAGCTCCCAGGGCAGTGAGACTCCGAGCTCCTGGAGGGAGGCACCTGTGCTCTCAGCACAGCGTCAGGAGGTGGGAACCCATGGAGATGGAACCGCCTCTCATCTCCTTCCCACGGCTGCTTGGAAGAGGCCTCTCATGAAGTCCTCACTGATGGTACCCCTCTTCAACCCCCACACACAGTTTCCCTGCCAAGACCTATTACCCACAGGAGTGTAGCCATTACCTTGAACTTGGATCTTTAAAGGTTTTGACGTTTCTTCCCCTATATTCCAAAAATAATTCACAGAAGCAGTACAATGATATTCGCTATTGTCCGTGGAGACCGAACGTAGTGTGACCTTTGAGCCGTACTGATGTCTCATTTTTTCTTTATTTTTGTAATAAGTCTTTTCATAAATAGCGTTTTCATCCTTTCCCTGGCATCTCAGATATGCATTATCTCCTTCAAAGGCAGGGTGTGAAGCCTGGAGGATCAGCCAGTCTGCAAAGAGTGGGCAAACATACTCCATCTGTTTCTTTCTTCAGACTCTCACTTGTGCCCTGAGGGAAGAGCTACAGCCCTGCACACACTGGTGAATGTTCCCCACCCCCATTTCCATGTGGCCCCACTACTAATACTCCCTCGTCCTAGGTAGTGAACTAATTTTCAGGAAACGTACATAAGAGATCCTCATGTGTATCATTAAAAGAGGAATTTTCTACCATATCTTTCTTCAGACCTGAGTCCCTTTTTGCCTGGTGGCTTCTGGGCTACTGATGTGTCTCTGGAGAAGGAGATGGACATTGTGCTGTCCTCCGCAGCCCTATCTCCTCATTCTCCCCACTGGGATCAGCTCATCAAATATCCTCATGCCTGCCTACAACCCTGTCTGTGTTCCCTGCAATCACCCAGCCTTCAGACATGTGCCCAGCAGCTTCATTTCAGAGACTCACCCCTTTCTTTCCTCACCAGATAAAAATTCCACATGCACAGGGTCACTGAGGGAAGATCTTGAGGTCTTGCATGTGTAATATCCAGATGTCTGTATTTGGATTTCTCCATATGTTCTTGCCCATAAATTCCCATTTCGGTACCAAGATATGTATCCCTGGGCTGGAGAATGGTAATCCTCACAGGTGAGAGTCACTGTCTCTCCTTCAAAGGCTCTGGACCATGAAGGTGTGAGGAGAAGAAAGGCTTTTGGAAGTGCTCCTGAACAGGAAAGAGAAAGGTGCCGCAGGTGAAGGTGGATGGGAGGTGGGTTGAACCTAGGGGACAGCCCAACCTGCAGCGGGGCTGTTTCTCACTGGGAGGGGAGCAGACACAACTGGGGACATGCCGGGGGCAGAGCCTGCTCCTCCCCACGCTTCGCCTGGGCCAGAAGTGAGCAGGTGGGTGTCATAGGGGAGAGGACTCAGGTCCCTGGGGTGGGTTCGGAAAAGCTCTGGAGATGAGATGGGTAGCTGGGGACACACTACGAGGGCCTCGGAAGGTGGCTGATCCTGAAATGTTCTTGTCTCGTACATTCCTGTCAAGGTACAGGTGGACCTGGGATGTAGTTTCTGGACTCTGAAAAACCGCTTCCTACTTGGTTGCTCATACGTAATGAACGACAGTTTTTTTCTGCTTACATTACTTTTAAACTTTATTTAACTGGAGATTCTATGGGGAAGGCAAATTTTGTCTACATTCCATCTAAGTCAGACACAATGAAAGATGAAGGGATATAAGAATTTGAATGGAGAGGCATGGGCTGCTTGAGAAATGACCTTCGCATATAAAATCGGAACTGACAAATGGGACCAGCAGAAATTGAAGTGGGACAGCAGCAAGAGCGCCCTTGGAGGTGTATAAAGCTTGGCTGCAGTGCTTCCTCTGTGAGTGGGAGCTGTCTTTCTGTCCTTTGATGGTGGCTCTAGCTCGAGCATGGGTTGGGGGAGGGTCCTTAGGGAAGAAACGAGACAATGGAAGGCTCTGGGCGTTAGCCTCCTGCCTCTGCAAATGCTTCCTTGCCCTGCACTGATGGGGAAAGACCTGAAGTCTTCAGAGATCACAGGGACTCTGCTCACCGGCCATGGTAACAGGTATGACCCCAGAGTGGCAGCACCACTCACTCTGTCCCATCCCCTCAGCCCTATGTACAGGGACAGGCGTGCTGGCTGGGAGGACCAATGCCCACAGAGCAGGAAGGAGAGAGAAAGGAAGACTGACCTGACTGCTCTCGTCCGGGAGCTGTGAGAGAGCCAAGGGTTAAAGGTTAGCACAGAGCGATGCTGTTCCAATGCTTCCTTAGACTCTGAGAAATTCCCGGCCACCCAGCCACAGCCCCTTCTCGGGCTCTCCCTCCCATTCCTTTCCCCACATTCCAGACCTCCCATAGTCCCCAAACTGAAACACAGCCTCTGATTGATGTGATGAATGAGAATGGCTCGTACCCACAACCCTGGCTTCCTTGCTATGCACGCAGTAGCTGGTGCCCCCTCCCTCTCTCTTCTCTGGCCTGAACTGAGCAGAGGCTTGGAGAAATGCTTTATCTCCCACCTCACTTTTGGGCGCTGTTGCCACTACTCTTTCTTTCTCTCTTTCTTTCTTTTCTTCTCTCTTAAAGATTTTATTTATTTATTTGACAGAGAGAGAGATCACACGTAGGCAGAGAGGCAGGCAGAGAGAGGAGGAAGCAGGCTCCCTGCTGAGCAGAGAGCCCAATGCAGGCCTCGATCCCAGGACCCTGAGATCAGGACCTGAGCCCAAGGCAGAGGCTTTAACCCACTGAACCACCCAGGCTCAGGCTTGCTTTCTTTCTTTCTCTCTTTCTGTCTTTCTTTCTTTCTTTCTTTCTTTCTTTCTCTCTCTCTCTTTCTTTTCTTTCTCTCTCCCTTTCTCTCTTCCTTTCTCTCCCCCTCTTTTCTTTCTTTCTCTTTCTTTCTTTCTTTTCCTTCTTTCAACATTTTATTTATTTATTTGAAAGAGTGAGAGCAAGAGAGAGCACAAGCAGGGGGAGAGACAGAGAGACAGAGAAGCAGACTCCCCACTGAGCAGGAAGCCTGATGCGGGGCTTGACCCCAGGACCTCAGGATCAAGACCTGAGCCGAAGGCAGAAACTTAACCAACTGAGCCACTCAGGTGACCCTCCTCCTACTTTTTCAGTCTCTGGTTAAATATTGGCTTAAAATTTCAGGAATGGAGTTGTTCTGCAGACCTTCCCTCCCTTACCCGTGTTGGCAGTAATTGTTTCTCTGGGGGTTTAGAGGTGTGGTTTGGCAGAGAGAGAAATCCAAGCTTCCTATGAAGTGAGGAAGGAAACAGGCAGGAAACCAAGGTGCCACAAAGGACAGCAAGGTCTCTGGAGCCTTCTGGTTTTCCGAGAAACTCGGCTCTGTTCACTTTCCACCTCTTGCTAAGTGCCTGAAGTCCAAGGGGAAGGGGAGATAGAAGCCCCCTGGGTTTCCCTCCACCGCTGACATTAGGAACTTAGGCCCCTGTCCCAGTCTGGCCCCTACTCACCCAGGATCAGCAGCAGGAGCCACAGAAGCACAGGGACCCGGTCTGGCCGACGGCAGGGAAAGGCCATCTCACCAGACGCCAGGCTTCTTCCCATCTGTGAAGGACGGCTGGAGAGTGGTACTCAGATAAGGCCTGCAGAATTAGAAACAGGAAGTAAAATAATCGTGTCTTGCCTGTGATCTCAAAATGTGAATGCGGCTACCTTCCTACATGGCCCTTGTCTTTTGGGGTGGTAGCTGTGCCACTTCCGATGTTGGTGGCACCTTCCGGTGGCCCACATCTGCCAGGAAAAATGTCTCCAAGGCTGTGCCTGGGTCCTCAGAAAATACCAAGCTATGGATTTGCTAGTATGCAAATAACTTTTTCTTCATTTCTCAAATAGAAACCCCCTTCCTCACCTTAAATTCATACAAACTTTAGTGTCACATGAGGTCCTAATATAGACGCACTTAGTGAGTGTGGTGTCAAGGTATGTTTTATGATGTGAGCCCCACAAAGTCAAAGGGTCAAAGCAGATGTAAGAGCCTCTTGAGTTTTACAGAAGCTGGTCTGAAGTCGCTGAAGAGGAAAGAAAGAGAAGTTTGCAGGCGGCCTCGGTTGGTAGAGCATGAGACTCTTGATCTCAGGGTCACGAGTTCCAGCCCCAGGTTTGGCACTGAATCTACTTAAAAAACAAAAACAAAAACAAAAACAAATCCCTCTGCAGTTCAGCAAGACAGGCTTCCCTAAGTGGCACTCAGACCGGCACAGATTAGAAGCTGAGTGAACAAGGACACAAACAAGAACCGGAGCTGTGAGGGGTCTCGGCCTGTCAACAGCCAACACTGCGCGGGGCCCAGCCCCTGTGGCTCTCGCCATTGTCTCCAGCAGTAACCAGCAGGAAACACTGGGGGGGGGGAGGTTTGTTACTCGCATGTCCTGGGACGTTCATGACACACCTGGGACCACACAGCGAGGCCACAAGCCTGGGGTTCTTCTGCTTTCATTGGGATCAAGGTGGAGGGCACTTTGGCTTTCATGAGCTGACTCTTTATTGGAGAATTTAACATAAGAGCAGGAATTTAAGTTCTTGAAGAAACAAAAACAAAAATAAGAGATCCAAATGGTCAGTTAGTGAGATCCACCAAGATCTCTGAAACAGAGGAGCATAGGGTAGAGGGAGCTGGCTAGGTCCCAGAGGCCAGGGGCAGCCACCATGCAGTGGGTGCTCGGACACCACAAGCTTCAGGCAGGCGCTTGCCCTATAAAGGGAAGCCCCCATCCACTCACACAGAAACCCTGTGTCCACTGTGGAACATCCCCAGAGGGGTCCTCTGCCGCCTCGTGGTCCAAGGGTCTTTCCTAATTATTTCCTGTTTCAGCCCTACAAACGTTTCTCATAGTTTGTCAATTTCCCTCCGAAGCTCTGGAGAGTTCTTGGCCCTTTTCTCCTTATCTTTCTGGTCCTTCCTTCCTTCTTCTGAAATCTTCACAATGTGGGTAGTGATGATCTACCTCATGGGGCTTTTTTCCTTTTTGCTCCCCTAGCTGAAGTACTTCTGGTAACCTGTTTTCAGCTCTCTGGTCCTTTCTTTTGTTGGGTCTCTAATGAGGAAAACAAAGGCAAGAGAAATCTAGGTTAAATTAAATCTCCTTACAGCTTGCATCCCACTGATAGATCCTGAGGCATGCAGAGTGTGACCTTCCTTGAGGAACTCATGGCTGCCTTAATGTCGATGTTTTGCTAGAGACTAAGAGCAATCTTATCTTAACAGCAGCTAGCCCCTTAACACATTCGTGAAAGGCTTGCTTCAAAATCTCTTTGAAACTTACTTTATCTCTATCCCACCTCCCTCCACAAACCTAAAAGTATATAATGTCACCCATCACAATGCCCACAGGTCCTGTCTCCGTGTTATAATAAAATCATTGTTGGCACCAAAAATGTCTCAAGAGTTCTTCTTTAGCCATTCACTCACAAGCCCAAAAAACTTCAAACCACATCATTTACATCATTTGGTGTCCAACAGGGGGCTTTGAATCTGCTCATCTGGACTCTGAGCCTTGATCCAAATTTGATGAGTACTTCCTTTCCTCTCCCTTTACTTTCATTCTAGGAGCTTTTCAAGGAATATGGTCTTATTGAACACTTCCCTGTTGATTGTTCAGGCTCTAATCCTCTAGCCTGTGGCTACTCTAGGGAGAAGAGCAATCTGCCTTCTGGCTAGAATTTAGTACCCTGGCCAGAGTGGTAATAAGACCCAGAAACTTGATGACCTCTCTTTATTCTTGTCCTTATACAAAGTTGTCTGTCTTGGGCATGGGACAGCGTCCTAAGTGACTAGCACAGTTGCAGATCTTAAGACTCCAGTGTGAGGTTTCCTCTTCTTTGGTCTAATGTGATCCCCTCCACATCCCTAGTCTAGCCCCTTCTGGCAGATGGATCTCCACTCAGAAACAGCCCAAACCAGTTAGAATTAAAACCCAACCAAGGATGTTTCCTGGAGAAATTGGCTGTAAAAACTACATGTGTTGGGATGTCACTTAGATCATGATGGATCTGGCACCCATTTGTAGTCTAGAATGCAATGGGGAAGGAGGGGGTCCTGGCATCCTTCCTGTGTAGCCTTTATGGTGGAATGGTGATCCATACCAATTTCCTTTGAAAGATGCCTCCAGTTGCTTTTGACACCTGGAACCTCTGACAGCCTGGTGTGACACCATCTGGGAGTTGGGGGGTGATTTTTGGTAATAGACCTTCTCTACTTTTCTAAGAACATAGGATCTTCTTCTTCAGCCCCCAAGACTCACCCTTGGGGTGGTTTTAGCCCACTGGGATCAATTCAGATTGCAAAATCTAAAAAAAGAAAAAAACCTGGGGAGTTAAGATGGTGGAGGGAGTAGGGGCACCCCAAGCTTGTCTCTTCCCAACATAGCTAGATAGTCACCAAGTCATTCTGAACATTAGAAAAGTCAATCAGAGCTCCGAGCCAGTAAAAACAGCAAGTCCACAAGTAGAACAGTGACAACCTTCTGGAAGGTAGGAGGTGTAGAGTGTTGACTTGGGGGAGATATAACTGGGATATGGCAGCAGGGAAAGAGCTTGCTTTTGGAGGCTACTGCAAAGTGTTATAAGCAGCAGAGTGGAAAATCTGAACTTTTAGAAGTCCGCTACTGTGGGGGACATGCCAGGCTGGAAGGTGCCCAGGTGGTGAGGCGGAGTAGAGGGCCAGGAGTGACAGTGTGGTTGGGTGAGAATGCCCTGGCTTCCAGGAAGAACAAGTGGTGCCAGTGTGCACACTCTTCCCGGGCATAGGCGCGGGGACGCCGGCTCAGAGCAGCGAGTCCTGGTGCCAGATTTCTGCTCCACCTTGCTGTAAACCGCAAACTGCTGTGTGGTTTGGCAACTGCTTTCCTGGGACAGGCCAGCAAACAGCAAAAGCACAGCAAGACCCTCCCCCAGAGGAACAGTGTGGGTCTGCACTGCAGGAGTCCCTAAAATTTGGAGTTCTGAAACTCATTTGCATGCCTGAGATAAAACAGCTCAGACACAGGCAGGACGAATGCAGGATTCACACAGAAACCAGGGACACAAGAAGGGTGATTGATTGTGCTTCTGTAAGGGTTCACTGAAGAGTAGGGGTGCAAACTTACAACTCCCTGGGCTAGAGAGCTGAGCACACCGTATTCATCCCACTCATCAGCACTGAAAACCTTCAGGGAGCACAGCAGCACCACCTAGTGGAGTCCAGGGCCACTTACACTGAGTACCACCTTTCTGTGCCGGGGAGGTTTATCTTTACTGAAAGAAGTCAGCCTGAGAATCAGCTCAACAGGGAAGGGCACTGACATCAAAATCCAAGAAGCACAGAGAACTCCCATTGAATTCAACAAAAGCTGACCATTGCCAAGGCATATCGTAGTCAAATTCACAAAATACACAGACAAAGAAAAAATCCTGAAAGCAGGAAGAGACGAAAAAGTCCTTAACCTACAAGGAAAGACCGATGAGGTTCAGTGGAGATCTGTCCACAGAAACTTGACAGGCCAGAATAGAGGGACAGGGTATATTCAAGTTGCTGAATGGGAGAAATATGCAGCCAAGAATATTTTGTCTAGCGAGGCTGTCATTCAGAATAGAAGGAGAGATAAAAAGATTCCCAGGAAAAATAAAAACTAAAGGAGTTCGTGACCACTAAACCAGCCATGCCAAAAATATTAAGGGGGACTCTTTGACTGGGGAAAAGAAAGATCAAAAGCAACAAAGACTAGAAAGGAACAGAGAATATCACCAGAAACACCAACTCTGTAGGTAACACAATGACACTAAGTTAATATCTTTCAATAATCACTCTGAATGAAAATGGACTAAATGTTCTAATCAAAAGATCTAGGGTATCAGACCTAAAGACACCTACAAACTGAAAGTGAGCTTACCAACTATCATGGTAATGGATGTCAAAAGAAAACTGGAATAACCATACTTATATCAGAATAACTAGATGTTAAAATAAAGGCTGTAACAAGAGATGAAGGGTATTATGTCATAATTAAGGGGTCTGTCCATCAAGAAGATCTAACAATTGTAAATATTTATGCTCCCAACTTGGGGGCACCCAAATGTGTAAGTCAGTTGATAAAAATAAATAAAATCATTGATAATAAAACAGGAATAGTAAGAGACTTTAACACCCCACTTACAGCAATGGACAGATCATCTAAGCATAAAATCAACAAGGAACAATGGCTTTGAATGACACACCGGACTGGATGGACTTAACACATAATTCAGAACATTTCATCCTAAAGCAGCAGAATACATATTCTTTTTGAGTATTCACGGAACATTGGACAGAATAGATCACATACAGGGTCACAAATCAGCCTTCAACAAGTACAAAAAGACTGAGTTCATACCATGTATATTTTCAGGCCACAATGCTATGAAACTTGAGGCCAACCACAAAAAAAATTGGGGAAGATGTTAAATACATGGAGATTAAAGAACAGCCTTTTAAAGAATAATTGCGTTAACCAGGAAATTAAAGAATAAATAATAATAAAAATCATGGAAGCAAATGCAAACAAAAACATGACAGTCCAAAACCTTTGGGATGCAGCAAAGGCAGTC
The DNA here is from genome assembly GCA_002007465.1 of Ailurus styani. Taxonomy (NCBI): domain Eukaryota; kingdom Metazoa; phylum Chordata; class Mammalia; order Carnivora; family Ailuridae; genus Ailurus; species Ailurus styani. The sequence continues at coordinate 1,552,137 of LNAC01000221.1, forward strand.
CTAAGAGGGAAGTATAATGTAATAATACAGGCCTACCTCAAGAAGCAAGGAAAGCCTCAAATACACAATCTAACTTTACACCTAAAGGAACTAGAAAAGGAACAGGAAATAAAGCCTAAAGCCAACAGAAGGGAAATAATAAAGATTAGAGCAGAAATAAATGATATAGAAATAAAAAAACCCAGTAGAACAGATCAATGAAACTAAGAGCTTCTTCCTCAAAAGAATTCATAGAATTGATAAACTCCTAGCCTGATTCATCAAAAAGAAAAGAGAAAGGACCCAAATAAATAAAATCATGAATGAAAGAGGAGATATCACAACCAACCACCACAAACAAAAGTCCTGGGCTAGATGGTTTTCCAGGGGAATTCTATCAAACATTTAAAGAAGGGTTAATACCTAGTCTTCTCAAACTCTTTCAAAAAATAGAAATGGGAAGAAAACTTCCAAACTCATTCTACAAAGCCAGCATTATCTTGATTCCAAAAGCAGACAAAGACCCCACTAAAAAGGAGAATTACATGCCAATATCCATGATGAAGATGGATGCAAAAATTCTCAACAAAATACTGACAAATCAAATTCAACAGTACATTAAAAGAATTATTCACCACAATCAAATAGGATTTATTCTTGAGCCCTAAGTACGGTTCAATATTCATAAATCAACATGACACACTACATTAATAAAAGAAAAAATAAAAACCATATGATCATCTCAATAGATGTAGAAAAATCATTTGACAAAATACAAAATCCATTCTTCATAAAAACCCTCAACAAAGTAGGGATAGATGGAACATACCTCAATGTTGTAAAGGCCATATATGAAAGACACAGCTAATATCATCTTCAAAGGTGAGAGCTTTTCCCCTATGGTCAGGAATAAGATAGAGATGTCCACTCTCAACATTACTATTTAACATAGTACTGAAAGTATTAGCCTCAGCAATCACACAAAAAGAAATAAAAGAAACAAAAGGCACTCAAAATCAGCAAGAAATAAATCAAACTTTTACTATATGCAGAGGACATGATATTCTATATAGAAAACCTAAAAGACTCCACCAAAAAGTTGCTAGAGTATGTGAATTCAGAAAACTGCAGGGTATAAAATCAATGTGTAGAAATATATTGCATTTCTATGCACCGATAATGAAGTAGCAGCAAGAGAAATCAAGGACTCAATCCCATTTGCAACTGCACCAAAAAAATAAGATACCTAGGAATCCCAATACCTAGGAATAAACCTAACTAAAGAGGTAAAAAATATGTAGTCTGAAAACTACAGAATGCTTATGAAAGAAATTGAAGAGGACATAAAGAAATGGGAAAGCATTTCATGCTCATGGATTGGAAGAACAAACATTGTTAAAACATCTATACTACCTAAAGCAATCTACACATTTATTTATTTATTTATTAAAAAAATTTAAAAGATTTTATTCATTTACTTGACAGAGAGAGATCACAATGAGGCAGAGAGGCAGGCAGAGAGAGGGGGAAGCAGGCTTCCCACCGAGCAGAGAGCCTGATGCTGGGCTCGATCTCAGGACCCTGAGATCATGACCTGAGCCAAAGGCAGAGGCTTTAACCCACTGAGCCACCCAGGCACCCCAAGAAATCTACACATTTAATGCAATTCCTATCAAAATACCACCAGCATTTTTCACAGAGCTAGAACAATCCTAAAATTTGTATGGAACCACAAAAGACCCCAAATAGCCAAAGTAATCCTGAAAAAGAAAAACAAGACTGGAGGCATCACAATTCTGGATTTCAAGCTGCATTACAAAGCTGTAAACATCAAGACAGTATGGTACTAGCACAAAAACGGACACATAGATTAATGGAACAGAATAGAGAGTCCAGAAATAGACCCTCAACTCTATGGTCAACTAATCTTTGACAGGGCAGGAAAGAATGTCCAATGGAAAAAAGGCAGTCTCTTCAACAAATGGTGTTAGGAAAATTGGACAGCCACATGTACAAGAATGAAACTGGACCATTTTCTTACATCATATACAAAAATAAATTAAAAATGGGTGAAAGACCTAAATATGAGACAGGAAACCATCAAAATCCTAGAGAAGAACACAGGCAGAAATCTCTTTGACTTCATCCATAGCGACTTCTTACTAGACACATTGCCTGAGGCAAGGGAAACAAAGGCAAAAATGAATGATTGGGGCTTCATCAAGATAAAAAGCTTCTGAACAGTAAAAACTAAATGGCAGTCTGCAGAATGGGCGAAGATATTTGCAAATGACATATCTGAAAAAAGGTTGGTATCCAAAATTTATAAAGAACTTATCAAATTCAACATTCAAAAAACAAATAATCCAGTTAAGAAATGGTCAGAAGACATGAATAGACACTTTTCCAAAGAAAATTTCCAGATGGTTAAAAGACACATGAAAAGATGCTCAATATCCCTCATCACCAAGGAAATAGAAATCAAAACCACAGGATACCGCCTCACGCCTGTCTGAATGGCTAAAATTAACAACTCAGGAAACATTGCAGGGATGGCAAGGATGTAGAGATAGAGGAACTCCTGTGCACTGTTGGTGGGAGTGCGCACTGGTGCAGCCACTCCGGAAACAGTTCGGAGGTTCCTCAAAATGTTAAAAGTAGAACTACCCTATGATCCAGCAATTGCAACACTAGGTATTTACCCAAACAATAAAAAAATACAGATTTGAAGGGGTACATGTACCCTAATGCTTATAGCAGCATTATCAGCAACTGCCAAACTATGGAGAAAACTCAAATGTCCATTGACTGATGAGTGGATAAAGAAGCTTGGTATATATCATGGGATATTACTCAGCCATCAAAAAGAATGAAATTTTGTCATTTGCAATGATGTGGATGCAGCTAGAGTGTATTATGCTCTGTGAAATACATCAGTCAGAGAAAGACAAATACCATATGCTCTCACTCATACATGGAATTTAAGAAACAAGACAGATGAACATAGGGGAAGGGAGAAGAAAAAGTAAAGAGAGTAACAAACTATAAGAGACTCTTAACATTAGACCACAAGGGTTTGATGGAATGAGGTGGGTGAAGGGTGGGCTAAACGGGGGATGGGCATTAAGGAGGGCACTTGTTGTGATGAGCACTGGGTGTTGTATTAAGTGATGAATCACTGAATTCTACTCCAGAAACCAAAATTGCACTGTATGTTCACTAACTAAAACTTAAATTAAAAAAAAAAAAAGAAAAGAAAGAAAGGAAAGAAAGAAAGAACAAATGAACTGATCTTCTTATGTAATACTATCTGGCCTCAGTACTCCTTAGGAGATGAGAAAAATGGCCCATTAATGGGACATTATACTTTAATATGATCTGTAAGCTAGACCACTTCTGTAAGAAACAGAGCAAACGGTACCCTGTGTCCAGGCCTTCATGGCCCTAAATCAGGATGCAGAACTGAGGACCTCTTGCAGAATGTGTCTAACCAGCAGCCAGGTTAATAAACCCCCTCTGGACATATTGGATGATGATAGTGTAAATAGACCCATTCCTGCTAACAAACCTGGGCCCCTGGAGGAATCACCAGCCAGTCCAGACAGAGACAACACTGGCTCTGTTGCTATTCCTCCTTCTTATAAATCCCAAGATCCGTCTCCTCCCAGCTCAAATGGACACACCAGGGGTGGAACTCCACCTAAATTTGGAATGCATCCTCTTAGGGAAGTTACTGATGGAGAAATGGGCACGGTTAGGGACCATGTCCCATTCTCTATGGCAGAACTGGTTCAGATAAAACAACAATTAGGACAATATTCCAAAAACCCCTCTCAATACATGGAGGACTATAAACAGTTAACTATTATGTTTCATTTGACCTGGCAAGATATATACATCATATGAACTCGTTCTTGTACCCCTGAGGGGGGAAAAAACATTTCTGGGCAGAAGCTCAAGAGTTCACTGATGAGCTAGCAGGGATAGAGAGGGAACATTATCTGGTAGGGAGACCAGCTGTCCTAAATACTGAGCCACACTGGAGTTACCAAGAGGATAGACCAGGAAGGAAAAGACAAGACCATTTGATCACTTGTTTAATAGAAGAAATTAAAAAAGGATTCTCTAAACCTATAAATTTTGATAAAAATCAGGAAGTTACTTACTAGCTACTGAGAATCCAGCTGTTTCAGGGTCATTTAATAGAAACCACCTGTAAATATACAAATCTGGACCCAACTTCACCTGTGGGAACAACTATACTAAACATGTATTTTTATAAGTCGGTTGGTACCTGACATCCCCCAGAAACTGACTAAAATGGCTTGGGTTCTCCAACCCCCACCCAGCACCTACTAGAGGTAGATACTGGGGACTTTAATAATAGGGATGTGACTTTAGAGCCAGAAAGGGACTGGAGAGGTAACAGACTCAAGTATCGGCTGCCCCTACTGTGGGTGCCCCACAACACCAGACTGACAGGGACCAAGGACAGAGCCAATATCCTACAAAGGATCAGGTAAGACACCATGTTATGGCTGTGGCATACGGACTGGACATTGGCTGGACCAGACTGGACATTGGAGCAAAGAGTGTCCAAACCAAGGCTCTCCCCCAGGGCTATGTACTTTCTGTTACAAGAAGAAGGAGAAGAAGAAGGAGGAGGAGGAGGAGGAGCAGGAGGAGGAGGAGGAGGAGGAGGAGTAAG
>LNAC01000221.1:1557151-1604790 GCA_002007465.1 Ailurus styani
AGGAGGAGGAGGAGGAGCAGGAGGAGGAGGAGGAGGAGGAGGGAAACTGCCCTTACCCCCAGGAAGAGAAGAAGACAGCAACTGGAGAATCTGGCATGATGGGGCCCTGAGGTTGGTCTGCCTCCCTGGGACAGCAAGATGATGGAGCCCCGGGTTACCCCGGATGTAGGAGTTAAGTTTATCAATTTTCTTATTGATACAGGAGCCACTTACTCTGTTCTTATTCAGCACTCTGGCCCTACTTGTCTTTTGAACCATAAAACTGTTGGCATAGAGGGGGAAACTAAAACATATCTTCAGACAGTGCTTTTTAAAAAAATTTTATTTATTTTTTTAATTATTATTATGATTTGCCCCAGGGGTACAGGACTGCGAATCATCAGGCTTACACCTTTCACAGCACTCACCAAAGCACAAACCCTCCCCAACGTCCATCACCCAGCCACCCTATCCCTGCCCTCCCTCCTCCCAGTAACCCTCAGTTTGTTTCGTGAGAGTAAGAGTCTCTTATGGTTTGTCTCCTTCCCGATCCCATCTTACGAGGACATTTTAATCTGTAGACCCACAAAGGAAACGTCTGATAGTAATTCTATAATTTTAGTTTCTTGGCAGACAGAGGGTGTCCTGTCTCCCCTAAAAAGGTGCAAATACCTAGACAAAATGAACAATATCTGGGACACGAACAAACACCATACCCTCTCTACCGACAGAAAAATGGCTGTATGAGATCTTGGATCCTCAGCTTCAAAGAAATAACTCTACACTTTCCTAGGCACGGCCAGCTTTTGCCAGAGTGGAGTCCTGGATCTGGGCTCTTAGCCAAACCATTATATGATTCCATTAAAGGCCCTGTGATGAAAAGAACCTTTACTCTGGACTAAAGCCTAGGAGATGGCCTTTCAAATATGAAAAACTAAACTTTCATCAACCCCAGCTTTGGCTTTACTGAATTTAGAAAAACCTTTTATTTCATAGGTAGCAGAAACACAGGGACAATATTTGGGAATTCTTACTTAAAAGTTTGAAAAGGAAACAAGTCTGGTGGGCTATTTTTCAAAGTCACCTGATAATGCAACGCAGGGGTGGCTGGCTTGTCTTCGAGCTGAGGCTGCCACAGCCCTCCTGGCAGAAGCAACTTCAATGCTTGCCATGGGACAGTCCTTACCAGTAACGACTCCACATCAGATTCAGAGGGTCTTAGAGACCAAAGACCACCAAGGGATGATGGGAGGCTGACTTCTAGATGCTGGGCTGTACTTTCAGGCACACCTGAAATAATGTTTAAAACCCATCCAACTTTAAACTCAGCTATCCTTATGCCTGGACCTGACCATCATACTCTGTGTTAGAACATGATGGCTCAGAAATTATTGACCTTGTTTATATAACCTAGCAAACCAGATTTGAAAGATGCCCCTACTGAAAATGCAGATGACAGTTCATTTACTGATGGCAGTGGCTTCCAGGATAAGAGAGAAAGAAAAGCTGGATACGCAATAGTTAGTTTAATTAAGACCATTGAGGCGTAAGCCCTTCCAGCAAATATTTCTGCTCAAAGGCTGAATTAATAGCACTTACCCTTGCTCTTCAATTGGCAAAAGGCCTAAGAATTAATATTTATACTGACTCCAAATATGCTTTCCTGGTACTACATGCTCATGGAGTAATTGGGAAAGAAAGGGGGTTATTATCAGGCCATAACTCCCTAATCAGAAAGGGTCTGAAATAATTACTCTTCCTGAGATTGTACAGCTACCTAAGGAGGGAGCTGTAATCCACCTCAGAGGACATCAAAACCATATGACTTCAGAATATAAAGAAGATAATTTGGAAGACCGTGTAGCCAAGCAGACAGCACAAAATAAAAAAATATTAAATTTTATACCAGTCTTAACTCCAATAAAGTCCATAATTCCAGTCTATTCAGACCAAGAAGTTCACATGGCCCAGGAATGGGGATATCCAAAAAAAAAATAATATATATATATGCAAAGGATTGGCTTGTTAATGATGAAGGAAAATCTTTCTTCCCAAAAATAACCAACAGAAGGTAATACAGGGTTTACACCAGACTACCCATTTGGGCATAAATATTTTAGAATATTTAATTAAAAATATCTTTGATGGAGTAAATTTAAGAACTACAGTAAACCAGGTCTGCCAGGGCTGTACTGTTCATGCACAAGTAAATTGAGAAGGCATCGTTCCCCACCTCCCCTTTAAAACCAGTCTAAAGGCATGGAATGTATCCAGGAGAGGGCTGGCAGCTTCATTTCACAAAGATGCCTCCTTGCAAAGCCTAGAAATTCCTACTGGGGTTTGTTGATACTTTCACTAGATGGATCAAGGCCTTTCCTTATTAAACTGAGAGAACCATGGAAGCAACCAAAGTTGTCTGCTTTTCTTTTAAGATTTTATTTTATTTTATTTTTTTATTGGACAGAGAGAGCACAGCAGCAGGGGATCAGCTGAGGGAGAGGGAGAAGCAGGCTCTCCGCTGAGCAGAGATCCCAACACAGGGCTTGATCCCAGGATCCTGAGATCATGACCTGAGCCGAAGGCAGACGTTTAACCAACTGAGCCACCCAGGCGCCCCTGTAGTAATCAAAGTTTTGTTGTGAGAAGTTGTTTCTTGATTTGGCCTTCCACAATCCCTTCAAAGTGATAATGGTCTTTCTTTTCCTGCACAAATAACTCAACAAATAGCACACCTTTAAAAATTAAGTATTTCCTACATTCAGCTTGGCATCCACAATCCTGCAGAAAGGTAGAAAAAGCTAACCATACTTTAAAATGACACCTGACTTACTTAGTCTAGAGACCTAGGAAAATGGGTTACCGTCTTACCAACAGGAATTCTCAGAATGAGAACTGCTCCAACACAACGTCTAGGACTCAGCCGTTGTGAGTTATTACGTGGAAAGCCATTTCTCAGAGTGGGCCTGTTATTGGAAGGAGATTGTAATACTCTACTAAACTATTCACTCAAGGCTGATTTAATTCATAAGCCACTTAATGAATACGCTGATCACCTGCGCCCCCAAACTGACTCAGCTATGACTGAAAGTCCACCCTATGTAAGCCCAGGAGACACGGTTTGTTTAAAAGACTGGAAATCAAATACACTGGGGATCTTACATCCAAAATGGAAAGGTCTACATTGGTTCATATTATGTACTCCCACTGCAGGAAAATTAGAGGGACTTTCTTGCTGGTCTCATAAATCTAGACGAAAACCTGTCCTCCTTCACAGAAAACCCATGAGCAAGCTAGTGCGCCTTCTTTCTCCTGTAACCCTGTAGAAGGTCTCAAAGTCCTGATGACAACGAAGGCTGTGTATTTTCTCTGTGCTCTGTTCTCCCATCTGAACAGACAGTTGCTTTCTACAATGGGCACAGCATTAGGCTGAACTTCAAAGTCAGATAGTTTGTGGGACATATGGAATTTTGCCCAAGTGAAGGACAGGTGGGTTACCCTGGTGAGTTTTCCCCTCTACAAGGCACTGATTGGCACTCTATATATACTTACATTTCAGAAATAATATATAATGATACCCTGTTTCATGATAAATCTATCACTAACCAGAATGTTTCTTCTTGGCCCATGATCAATAGGACATGAAATTTACCAGGACATAACCAGACTTTTTCATACCCTCAAATTATTAATATATTAACTAGCTTTACAAACCCACAAATTGATGCCCACCAACAAGTGCCTAAGTTATGAAATCCTACTTATTATTATACTGACAAGGCTATATATCAAATTTGGGATCCATATTTACAGCTCACACCCACCATTGGACAGCTCAGTCAAAATGCACTTTTATGTTGGGAACAACATAATCATACTTATGATACATGGCCAAATAACACACAACATCGAGGGTGGTGACCATTAGAGACATGTTCCCAAACCATCCTCCTCCAGGCTGCTGACTGGCTTGCTACTAACTTGATAAGGTGACCTGGAATTAGACGGCTAGCTCCAAAGGGAGCCCACTGGTTATGTGGAACTAATCTTGGTCCCCGGCTTTCTCCAGGGTGGATAGGTCATTGCACCTGAGGTTTTGCCTGGATTCATGGGTGCATTACTAAAACCATCACTACCCTGGCCAATCTTCACGACTTAAGAGAAAGATGGACATGATCTTTCTTTGGTATGGTCATCTGATGCCCATCTCTGTTCCATCTGTAGAGTTAGAGAGCATTAATTTGGCATGGGGAAGCCCTTAATAAATACCCCATAAATGCACTCAGTGATTCACAAACCAGCATCTCCTTACTCAATACTGAAGTAGCACAAATGTGCCAAGTATTTCTAAGAAATGCAATGGCTTCCGATGTTCTAACAGAAACACGAGGACGAGCATGTGCCATTATTAAAGCAGGATGTGATGTATACATCCCAGATTACCATAAAAATGTCACAGGACTGCTAAAAAATATAACTACTCAAGGTGAGGGTCTACAAGATCCTTCCCTTTCTTTTAACAATTTGTTAGGTGCCTGGTTTGGGGGAGAATTATGATCAACTATTAAAGATCTCTTTGTTGGGCTTCTCATGCTTATAGCCACGTTAATCCTCACCTGTGCCCTCTGAGAACATGACTGGCAATTTTGTGAAATTAAAAATGGGGCGAAGGTCAGGTTCTTGGGGTACACATAGGGGAAGGGTTGAGTCTCCCTGGACTGACTTGTTGAGGCATAAGTTTCAGATACACACAGAGCCCTTCCATTTCCAGAATCCGCTGAGATAGATCTTCTGCCTGGAATAAGGGTGGGGACCCAGTGAACCTGGCAGGCTTGTCAGGCTAGAGCCATCCCTCAGGAAGCAGCAGCCTGTCTGCTTGCTGCAGACGCCATGTCACTCAGAACCTCACTCCATCCAGAACCGCAGCATCAGGCGCACCTCGCTCAGAGGGGAAGTGAAAGCTGTGAGAAGGTACAAAATATGTGGTTTCCACCCACCCCCAAGATAGCAAATGTTGGGCGCCAGCATTAACCTTTTGCTGGAAGGGTGTCTTGCAGTTGAGTTTATGTTAACTGGCACCAACTAACTGGCACCCTACTAACACCAAACAGAAGACTTATGTCCCCTCCTTTCCTCATATGTGACTGGGTCTCTGTTGGGGTCTTTGGAGACCTTAACCGTGGTGTTGGGGTGTGCGTCTGCTCGGTGTGTGTGCTCCAGGCTGGGGGGCTGGCCTCTTAATACCCAGTGGGTGTGGAGTTGGGGGCCTATGCTGGACTCACCTCTGAATCCTACTAATTCTTTGAAATCATTAAAACCGTACGTGACTCACGAGAGTCTTGGCATTGCATTAATACAACTTCTACAGTCCTAGAAGCAAGTCTTCAGTTCTACAGGAACAGTCCTGCTCCAACGGCCTCAACTCCACCCAGACACTGAGAACCACTTCTTAGCTGAGCTCCAGTGGAAGGAGAAATCGGGGTAAGGGGTGACTTTCATTTCTTTAGAATTTTGACTCACAAAAAGAGAATATGATGTCAGGGTTTGGTTTATTTTGATTTTAATGTGTCTGGAATTTTTTCTGACAAGGGGATCTAATCTTTGAACCTCACTTTCTTCCCAGGAATATTGGCAAGGGAAGGAGTTTAGAGTACGATTTATGGCGTCTGGCCGTTGTGATTTTACTGTTAAAGGATCTTAGGGTACTCTTAAATCTCATCGTAGAAACTCTGAACAGCTTATTAGACTGAACTTGGGATGGAAAACATAATTAGAAGCAAATTTTCACCCTGGGATACCAAATGCCATTGGTGTTATTTCATCAACATTTCCCCCTGTGTCTTGGGGAAAATCGCCCAGCATTGCCCAGTGGTGGTGCGAGAAGGATACACACGGAAGCAGAGCTGCTTCTGGTAAAGCATCTCTAAGCGCGGCGGCCAACTTCCAGGCGTGTCCCGTAGCTGCTGTTGGAGACACAAAGAGAAATGAGACAGGATCTCTAAAAAACCTGCAAAGCATTACGCCAGTTTTTACCTCAAAAAGACAACAAATGTGATAAAAATTGTGCTTGTCTCATAAAATCGCTCACAAAGGCATTACCTTTTTCAAATATTTGCAAAGGTTGGTGTCAATTGGCATCATGTCTTTCAAAATACTTGATAGAATGGCCAGAACTGCTCTCTGGTCTGGCGCTTTCTTTGTTGAAAGTTTTAAACCATTGGTTCGATTTACGTCATCACTGCAGCACTGGTTGGGTGTTCTTTCTCTCCTGGTGTCTTTTTCAGTTTATTTTCCAATATTTCTTCCTGAAAAAAAGTATTAACTTTCCTGGGAACTGTCTGTTTCATATAATTTTCATTTTTACTAAAATATGTGGTATCTTCTTATTTTAATTTTTAATAAGTTCAGAATATATAATCACAGCATGTTCTTCATTGCAGAGGTTGGTTATTGGTGCCTTCTCTCTTCTTTTGTTCTGGTCTGCCAACCATGGGTGTGACTTGTCTCTCATTACTTCTTCTGATGGTGACTCAAACTGACTTGTTTCCGTGTGGGCCTGTCTTTGTGTGCTCATTGCATTTGGAAATTAATTTATAGAATTAATTTGAAGCCCCAGTTGAATTAATTTTTCCCAAGCATATTTAATTGCTAAAGTTCATTTTGGAAAATTCAGGGTTCTTGAATCTAGTAGTACAAGATCATCTTTTTTTAAAAAGATTTTATTTATTTATTTGAGAGAGAAAGAGAGAGAGCATGAGCAGGGGAAATGGAGGCAGGGACAGAGGGAAAGGGAGAAGCAGACTCCTCTGCTGAGCAGGGAGCCCAACTTAGGGGCTCGATTCCAGGACCCTAGGATCACCACCTGAGCTGAAGGCAGACACTTAATCCACTGAGCCACCCAGGCGCCCCAGGACAAGATCATCTTAACCCACATCCAAGCATGGGCACCTTCCAGCCACCCAATGAGCTGCAGCCAGGCACCCATTTGTAGGAGGACTAGCTCGCTTCCAATTCACCATTACATGGGCAGTGGGGCCCTTTGAGGTCCCAGCCCAAAAGGGAGGGTGGTTCCCAGAGTTTCACAGACACTAAATTTTGATAATTTTTTTTAAAAAGATTTTATTTATTTATTTCACAGAGGGAGAGAGATCACAAGGAGGCAGAGAGGCAGGCAGAGAGAGGGGGAAGCAGGCTCCCCGGTGAGCAGGGAGCCCGATGCGGGCCTCGGTCCCAGGACCCTGAGATCATGACCTGAGCCGAAAGCAGAGGCTTTAACCCACTGAGCCACCCAGGCGCCCAGGACTTTTTTTTTTTTAATTGGCATTTTTTAGAATTGTACCTCTGCAAGGATATCACCACTGAGATGAAGCATCTTTAACCTGGAGAACCAACTTCTTGTTCACCTTCTGGTAAGTGGAGCCACCAAACTCTGCCCCACTTTCACTTCCGTGTGAAGCTGGACTTGATGAGTCTTGAAGCCAAGCAGTTTTTCTGGGTTACTCAGGACTTTGAGATTTCAAAATTCATTTGTCAGCCACCCAGCCAGCCCTGCTAACTCAGCGCTGAGCCCCCCGGAGCCCGGTGGTGTCAGGAATCTCATCACAGCCCTGGACGATGTGTTCCTGCTGGTACCCTGACGTGAGTTTAGCTGTCCCCCCCACCACCCCAGTGCGAGCTGAGAAACGTGAATCAAAAGCATCTTCCGTGCACGTGCAAGCTCGCCTTCCCCGACAGCCTCCGTGCCCAGACTGCTGTGGTGTCCACCTCTCCCCAGACATCAGAGCGCACCTGATGCCCCTGTGCTTGCGTCCAAACTGCCTTCCTCTGCCGTGGCCAAGGTGCTGGCCAAGCTTGGGCTGGTAAATTTCAGTCCATTCTAAGATTTTGTTTCCAAATCAAATTTTATGAGTAGTCCTTTTACGTACAGCCCTTGGTGACGGCATCCTGGCGGCTTTGCTCGGTCCAGCGCACACGGGGACACGGCTATCCTCTCTTCAGTGGCCGTGGCCCCAGGACAGCGGCCCCGAAAGTCACACAGTCTTTCTGTTTCTGGGGCCCATGACTACTAAGATGAGTAACGACACTCATTTCTATTTTTTTGAAACAACTCCTTCCCACCCTCCCATGGTGTTATCAGAGTCTAGGGTGTATGTAATACAGTTTAAAAATTCATTTTAGTTTTTCTTTCTATTATTTAGCCAATGCTTATTTCAGCAACCAAATTTCAGCCGGAACCACCATCTTCTAGTAATTCGCCAAAATGCCCAACACGAAGGGAAAGAGGAGAGGCATCGCATAGCCTCCTTGAGCCACTCAGAAAATGTGGAATGGTTCCTCTGGCCACGTATGTGTGAATCCACAGGAACGGAGACACCGTGGCAGATCTGGGGAGGCTGCCTGTCACCCAGCGGGCTGTGGGCATGGCTGTGGACACACAGGTTAAGGGCAAGGTTCCTGCCGAGAGAATGAACGGGCAGTGAGTGGAGTAAGCCCTCAAAGGGCCGAGCTGGCTTCCTGAAGTGCGTGAAGGAAGATGATCTGAAAGAGAAGGAAGCCAAAGAAAAGTATACTCGGGTCCCACTGCTTGTCCCACCCAGAGATGCACCCTGTGGGAACCACAGACGGGAGCCTGAGCCACGGGAACCCATTCCCCACAGATTCATGGGATGACGAGCGAAAAAAAATAAAAGACCTCAAGACTATAAAACTATTTTTCTTAGCTGAGTAGACGTGTGGTGTCCTCTCCCCCAACGAAATAGTTAAAACAGACTTTGGTTGTGTCCTAACTCATTGGGAGATGTCTTGATTCAAATTTAGTGGTTTTTTTTTTTTCCTTGCTGAAAGATGAGAAGTGGTTTATTGTGCAACAGAATATACTCAATTGGGTAGGAAACTGCCAGATATTACTTATAAAATATTTATAGTAGTTTGAAAATAGTCCCTCCAAATCACCAAGAAAAAAGAATTTTAAAAATAAACAACAGGTTATCTGCTGTATTAGTCAGGCTCAGAGAAAGCTGAGTACTCCTAACTGGGTCCTGTCTTAAACAGCTGTGTTTTAAGGATGAGGACCTTGCCTTTGAAGCCTGCTCCTTAAAAACAGATCCTTTACAGCACCCTGGTCCCTATTAAGTTGTTTCCCTGCAATTTCCTGTTACTGTTTTCATATACGGCCCTCTAGTGACTGGGAAAAATGTCTTTATTAGAACTGGTCTTTCTGGCCCCAGTTCCTTTGCACTTGCCTTTGTATGAATTACCTGCACTTCCTTTGTTCAGAAAGAAAGTTGGTGAATCCCTGACTTCCTTTGTCCATCCTGAGGGTCGTAGGTGAGGCTTCCCTGATGCAAGTATTTTTAGGAGAGGAATGAAAGTGCTTGCAGTCAGAAGAGAGAGCTTCCTCCCGGTTTGGGATGCAGAATAAAATCTCTTCTATCTGTTTCCCTGTCATGCGGACAAGCACACGGCAGGTGTGTTTGTTTCTCTTGTGGGTTTTATAATTTTTAAAAACTTCTGTCTTCCCCATTAGACCTGAGGTTAGAGACTGTGTTTTAGTAAACTTCACACTCCTAGGGCTTGGCACACAGTAAGCATTTAGTAAATGCACTTTGAATTAATAAAAGATAAGCAGACAGCAAAATTTTACTATTTAATTACTCAAACTTATTTTCATATCTTTTGGCATATCTCTGAGTATATTTTTCGGCTCAATAGAGCACTTCCTCTAAGAATGTCTTCAGGCGCGCGCGTGTGTGTGTGTGTGTGTGTGTGGTGTGTGTGTGTGCTGTGTGCGTGTGTGTTTGTATGTGGTGTGTATAGTGTGTATACTGTGTGGGGTGTCTGGGGGTGTGTGGTGTGTATAGTGTGTATAGTGTGTGTGCGTGTGTGGTGTGTATAGGGTGTGGGGTGTCTGGGGGTGTGTGGTGTGTGTGTGTGTGTGTGTTTGTGTTGTGTCTAGTGTGTATAGTGTGTGGGGTATCTGGGGGTGTGTGGTGTGTGTGTGGTGTGTGTGTGTGTTTGTATGTGGCGTGTCTAGTGTGTATAGTGTGTGGGGTGTCTGGGGGTGTGTGGTGTGTGTGTTGGTGTGTGTGTGTGTTTGTGGTGTGTCTAGTGTGTATAGTGTGTGGGGTATCTGGGGGTGTGTGGTGTGTGTGCATGTGTGCTGTGTGAGTGTGCATGGTACGTATGTGTGTCATATGGTTTGTGGCGTGTGTATAAAATACTGAGGCCTGTTGTACCAGAGAAGATCCTCTTCATCCTCAGAGATAAAGGAAAGGGCTGCTAGATATGAAATTATAGGTTCTGCCTTGAAAATACTATTTTCCATTGACGTCTCATGTTGACTGTTATTGTGAGGAAGCTGGAAGTCCACCTAACTGCTGTGACTTCCGGACAGTGTTTTACCCTCTTGAATATTTTGGAATTTTCCCTTGGTCTCTGACACTCACCCGCTGAACTGTGGCGTTTGGCTCTCACAATCTACTCAGCTCAGCAAATTATGACACTTCCAATGTGAAATCTTCCATTTCTCTGCTCATGTCAGATCCTGGGTGATTTTCCCCCAGATTTTCTTCTCTTTTATCTGAGCCTATAGCACGGGTGTTGCACGCGGGACGCCTGTGCAGCGGCACCAGACTGCCTTCCTTTGACTTTCTGTTTCTCTAGCCCATTGTGGTATTTCCGGGGGAGATTTTCTGATCTTCCAGGTTACTCCCTGGCTCCTCAGAATTAGTCCATGTGTGAATTCGTCCACCTGCCAGTTACTTATTCTGACTGTTGTAATTTCCGCACTTATGGTCTTGACTTGGCTATTCTTGAACTGTGCGGTCTGATGTGTGCAGGTGGCGTGGACGGGAGGACACCCCCCGTGTCCTTCCCCTCTCACCCACCGCGGTGCATGTCTCTGTGCTTCTGCCGTGGTCACTGTGCTGTCCCAAGCACATCTCAGTGAGGGTCACAGTCCTGGCGCTGTGGGTGGAGGTGGGAGACGGGCATTCTCAGGGGCCCAGCAGCGCATCTGCACCTGCAGTTAGATATGCAGCCCATGACAGCTGGGCTCCTGAGGAGCCCAGACCCTGCTGGCGGGACAAGGGCCCTGCAGGTCAGGCAGGGACCCCTTCGGAACAAAGCTGGGGAGCAGAGGTCTCCTCCAGATGGCCCTCCGCCCTCCAGTCCGCCTCTTCGTCCCCGAGCAGCTTCCGCTTCCCTGCATCTCTGGGCCCCATATTTATGGTGGTTCATGTAAGGCTTGGGAGGCACCAACCTTCCTCTTGTTCATGTATTTCCAAGATAGAGATTGGGAGGAAGAGCCTGAAGCCATCTTGTCCACAAATGGAAAGTTTTTAATGGGGGGAGAAACCCCAAATGCTAGTGAAACAAAGGTGGACATGGAGATGGCTCTTCTCTCCTTCACTTCGAGTTGTGATAGTAGCACAGCGTAAGCTGAGGGACTCTTCCCACAACTACTCAGGCTTCTCGGGAGAAATCCTGCCAAGGTATTGTCTGCCTCTGAATAGAGTAATAGAGTTAATCTCTCTAAACTGTAATACTTCCCAAAATATTGACTTAGAAGCAAAGATATTCATTGCAACACTGTTTTATCATGGTAATTGTCAATATGATAACGGCCCCCAAGTAAGTAATTTATAAAGCAAGTTACTATTTAGCCAAACATACCAAGCAACACTACAAAAATCTTTGAACATCTAATGGCATGAAAACATCATAATTAAAAAAACATGTTAGAGTTATTATTTCTTTACAATCACATATTTATGTACTTGGGAGCGCATTCATAGAAAATACTCTGGCTGATGGATATTGAAGTAATAGTACAATTATCTGAGTGATGGGAGTATGAGCGAGTTCAATCATTGTCTCTTTCATTGTCTGTATTTCCAAATTTTCTACAATAAAGATACAGTATTTTATATATTAAAATCCATAGGCTTTGTGACTTTTGTCATCTCCGGGTGGTAGCCCTCACACTGCAGAATATTGGGGTCATATGCGTGTGTGTGAAGTGTGTGGACAAGAGCATCAAGTGTCAGCTCTTAGACTGACCCCATCTATGGATCAGAGTGGCCACTGGCTACTTAGCCATCAGAACAGAACTTGGTAACAAGGAAAGATTCCTGATCGCCTATAATTTCCCATCAGTTCTGGCAAGCCAGAAATAGGTAGATGAGCAACTTGTAATGGATAAGGGTGATTTGGGATGGCTTAGTGGGAGGCAGGGCAGAGATACATCAAGTCACCTATGCTCCTCTCTACCGTTTTGACGTGTTCCCCTAGAAGTCTTTATGCCAGGGTTACTATTAATAATGAGAGCGTATGTATCCCCCAGGGATGGTTGGGTGTAAAGAAGGGTTAGGAGGGGTTTCTTATGGCTAAGGTGATACCAGCATTAACTGTAGGGCTGAGATCACCTCACCTTGGAACAATCAGATTGTTGGGATATGCCAACTCTCAGTCCCTGATGCTTACAGGCCCAAAGTTGGGTGGTCTTGCTAAGGGTGTACAATTATTTCAATATAAAACTTTAAATAATAATTGTAACCATTTTTAATTATTTTCTCTGATAAACTTCAAATTCGTTGTGTATAGTTTCTAAAATATTCCAAATTATCTCTGTGTAGATGACCAAACCCAAGCCCGCAGTCCCCTCTGTCTTTCCCACTGGTGACCTATCTCTAGCAGGGGAGTGGATTATACAAGATATTAATCAAAGTGTTAAAAATTCTGATAGTTGCATTCAGTAGTCATTTTGTTAGAGATTCTCATTACCCAACTTTTTAAACTTTTTTGTACTAAGTTTAAGGCTAAGTGATAATATGTGTATTTTATTTAATGAATACTTATTTAGTGCTACTTACATGCCAGACATTGTTCTATGTGATTTATGAATATTTAACAAATGGTTTTCCCCATTTAAAGCTGAAGAAACTGAGGCACAAGGAGGTTAGTTTGTTCAAGACTATACAATTAGTGGGGGACGGAGTTGGAACTCCGCCCTAGGCAGAGGTTCCCAGAGGCTGTGATCTTACTCCTTGCATGATTGTGGCAATGGATGCAAAACATTTAGCATTTCAAGAAGACGTGAATACCCTTGTTACTTTTAAATCAATGTGAATCAATGTACAAACCAGGCATTCAAGAGTGGAAAAATATGGCAAGGGCGGGTCAAGCTGTTCTTCCTTCCCACACACTCAACCCCAAAGTTCTCGTAAGAGCAAGAGAGGATTTATTTAAAACTTTAGAAGTCTGTCTGGGAAGACAAAAGACAATGAAGTCCCAGTTTGCGAGACAAAGAGAAGCCCAGAAATGGATTCTGTTCACATCACCTCAGAGCAGATGTAGGTGAAACCTTGTCTCTCGTGTTCGTTATTCTTCCTCAACTCTTTGAATGTCGAAGCAAATGCCATATGATTTCACTCATATGTGGAATTTAAGAAACAAAGCAGATGAACATAAGGGAAAGGAGGAAAAATAAAATAAGATAAAAACAGAGAGGGAGACAAACCATAAGAGACTCTTAATTCTAGGAAACAAACAGAGGGTCACTGGAGGACAGTGTGGGCGGTTGGAGTAACTGGGTGATGGATATTAAGGAGGGCACTTGATGTGATGAGCACTGGGTGTTATATGCAGTGGATGAATCACTAAACTCAATCTCTGAAACTAATAATAGACCATATGTTAACTAAATTGAACTTAAATAAAAAAATAAAAAAGAGAGAGAAGGTAGCAAAGATAATCTTCCCACACAGCTTAAGTAGTTTGTTCGAGATGCAGTAGCAGTTCGATAAATATTGACTGGATGGAAGAAGACATTGGGAAAGAACACGATGAGAACCACAATGACGGCCCAGCGAGCATGCTCAGCTCCTGGAGAACGTTCTGTTTATGAGACGTCATGAAGGTGGGGAGTTTTCATCAAGTTTTTTGCAGCCCTTAGTGCTGTTCCATCCTGGTTGGCATTCTGCTCCCTACTTCCTCCCAGGGTTACGTCTTCACGTCAGAGTAGATGACACGGGAGTCCTGGCAGAGACGCACAGGTGAAGGAAGAGAAGGGACATAGCTGGTGGGGGACGAGATGGGGAAGGAACTCTCCAGGCGTCCAGCTCACCTTGTTCTCCAGAATTGTCTGTCTGGTGTTTGCTGTGGAGAAAAAAAATATTACTGAGCTCTTGGGTCTCCAGTTAGACCTCATCCCAGACAGTGCTCCAGGGCACCGGATGGTGATGTTCAATGTGTGGTCTCCAGCTTCTCCTGTTCTTCTGTAAAATCCATTCCTTAATGTTGTCCACTCTGTAGTCCTTCGAAGACCACCCAAGCTCTAAGCCCCCCGCCAACCCTTGTTAAACAACCTTTCCTCTCTTTGATGCTATTTCTGTGGATTATTGACAATATTCACTCAGAGCGAGTCAGAGCTCACTCTCCTGTCATCCCTTTACGTCTTTCAGAAAACAAGTACAGCCGTTCATGCACTGCATAGAGGGAATCAGGACAGAGATAAGGGAGGGGAGACCCACACCGCCGCTTGAGGGCGTGGTGGCTGCTTCCTTCTCCCTTCTTTCCAGGTGGGCAGAGTGGAATTCAATCCGCCTCCTGCCCTTGGCAGCACATGAACCTCCGGAGGGCCTGGAGGAAAGGCATGCAGCGGACAGGAGTGCACCTTTTCAGTTTTCCAGGGCTGGTCCCAGGCAGGGAAGCGGAATGAGGGGGTCATTTGTTCTCTGCAGGCTGCAGTGGTACAGCCGTAAACAAGGCTGGCTGAGGACCCAGCTTCTGTGGCTCAGAGGCGTGCAGCTGGGTGACCCTTTCCCAGGAAACCCGCCAAGCTGCCAGGGGCCCGCGGCTCCAGCACAAGCTGCCAGGAGCACAGAGCAAAGGGCGTGGCTGAAGGTTGCAGCCTTAAGGGCACTGGAGCAGCAGCTGGAAGGACAGGACTCTGTACTTCTAAGATCTACTGACTCAATTCTTGCAAGACTACACATCAGAGGGCAAATTCTCCAGATCAGGTGGATGTGTTCAGTGACCCCTTCCACGGCATCTCCAGACTGCAGGTCCTTTCAAAGGAGCCTGGCCACGACCCCCTCAATCGGGACAATTCATTCTGGACTTTACATACCATACTTCAGATATTCTCACTCTTTCCTGATTTGATTTTTATTCCTTTGCCCTGTATCCCAGATTCTCCCTTATTATCTATTCTCAACTGACCATCTGTTTTTTGTTTTGTTTTGTTTTGTAATTCAGCTTCTCCATGAGAACCCGCCTGCAAATACCTCCTGCTCCCTCTTGGATCCACAGATCGTATATCAAGGTCAAATGACATAGGAAAGCCTCTATTGCACAAATGGTGCCCTTTCTTGGGACGATGGATCTAGCAAGAAGCACTTTGCAGCTCCTCACCTGAGTCTTCTGGTGGCTGCGAGCTCCAGACTTGGGAATAAACCACATCCACATCTACAGGGCCCACTGCAGGGAAAAGACAATGGTACAGTGATGTCCAGGGACAAGAGTTCCAACTTCATCTGTGCCGTCCCAGACCCCTGTTTTGCAACTGCCCCCCCCAACCCAACATGATTCTGAGGGTCATTTATTTATTGAGACTGGGCCTTGTGGGGTCAGGGTGTGCAGACCTCCCCATGGGTTTTCTCACCTGCTTTCTTTTCCCTCCCCGCTGCTACCCTGGAGCCCCTTCCCGTGGGGAGACTCACCGTTGACATACTCTGGCTGCAGCTCCTCTACGTCTGGGAGTGAGTTGGCGTGGGTGGACTCTTGAGGGTTTGCCCTGGAAGCATGTCTGAGAGAAAGCAAATTAACTACAGGATAGTCTCCAGGGCAGAGCAGAACACAGAGGAGGCAGGCTGGGGAGAATGTGGGAAAAGCCAGGAAGACACGGCACTTGGCTTGGGTGATTTGATGGCCCTTAGTCTAGACTCTCTCCTCTAGGCCGTGGTCTCTCAGATGGGAAGCCAGAGGCTGGTCACAGAATCACTGAGTCCTTTTTTATAGGATAGTCACTGTGATCCGGCAAAAATGTTCTCGTCCTCATCTTTAGCTTTTTCAAAAGTTATAAACAAGAGAATGATATTGCCTCGGATTTAATTTTTCCTCTCATAAGCTCTCCTAGAAGTTCGCCTGCTTCTTTCCCATCAATTTATCTCTGTCTTGTGTATATTGTATGTGTCATATATTCTTCATAAGACAATATGTCCCCTGTGGAAATAAACTCTATTTTATGCATGTTTTCACACCTTTCAAAGTCTGACAAGAACTTACTCATACACTGCAAGTACTCCAAAAATAATCTTGAATATGTCAATTAGAAAACCAGTTTAGAAATCTTGACTCTTCTGCCAGACAACACCTTGTCATATGGGCACCACGAGACAACACCCTGACGGCACAAATGTATTGAATACGGACGTGACCGGGTATCACAGAACGATACCGTGCGACCTGTACACGCAGAAGGAGCATGACTCCTGACGGAAAATCATGAAGGGGGACGACCTCTGCAGTTCCCATTTTGAATAGGTAAAGTTCTCACCTGGGTGCATGAGTGGCAGAGAGTCCTCCTGAAAAGCAGATGAAGGAACATTCATTTTAGGGGAGACATCTTTATCTCTTAAAACTTCCCCCCGACCTAAGCACGTGTGGTCCCTGGTAGGATATAGAATTCTGAGTAAGGATCCAGCTGCACTGTGTCCTGATGAGGACTTCTTTTCTCCAGCACTGTTAGTTGGACAACTCGTTATTTTTCCCCACAGGTCTGACTTGCCACTCCAAATGGCAAACCCCACAGGCATGGGTCACTGTTTCTGGATTTTTTATTGCTCTTTCAATCATTGCAAAATATATGTTAATGGCTGATGACTCTACTACTTTCCTTGTTTAGGTGGAACATTCTCACTTTCTAAATGTTTTGATATTTGCAACCCCCACTCTAAAGCATGGTCTTGGGGTGGGGCTTGATGTTGACATTCATAAGACCCGTTGGGCTCTCCTTTGCACCACTTAGCTTTATAGAGAGAGACAGAACAAGAAACACCTAACCGCTTGGACATGTCAGCTGCCTCACCAGTGGTTAAGGAGCTCTTTCCTGGTCCTTCAATCAACAGCTCAGGGGACAAGTCCACATGGCTGGAGCAGAGGCCACTGCGAGGGACATGATCAGTCTCAAGAGTCATGCTGCACTTGGGGATGTGCTCACTTGTGCTTCTCACCAAGCCCTTGTAAACCCACTCAGAGCCCTTCCAGGGTAGATATGGCTCAGTAATCATGAAACACATTGCCTAGTAATACAGCCAGTGCTCCAACTTTATCGGGATTTTTAGAGACAGTGTTAGAGAAGGAAGAACTAACTTACTTTCTTCAAGGAAAGGAAGAAGGATCTCAGGATTTTCTACCAAGCCAAACAGTCATTCGACCATAAGGCAAGGAATGACATCTTCAAACAGTATGAAATCGGTATATGTGATTCTAACAGCTCCTTCCTGAATAAATTATTTTTAAAGTGGACTTTGGTCTACTTCCTAAGCACTTTTGAACAAAAACAAAAGATGAATCTTGGCTCCCAAAGAAAACTTCAAAAGTATTTTAAAAAATGAATATGGTATAAATGCTCTTCTCTGATCTTAGTGTAACTGGAAATTCGTAACAAAACTGTGAAGAAATCTAGATATATCTATAACATGTATGTTTAAGGGAATTAAGTCTTAAACTACTAAATACATATATAAACATATAAGATAAGGGAAAGTAAATATATTAAATGTCTAATTTCTTCTAAATAATGAGACTAACATGAACAGAATGCAACCACTTAACAAAGATAAAAGCAGAAATTTCAGAATTAGAAAGCAAATGGGCGGATCAAAGAAATCACTCTAGCAGCCTCACTTTTTATTTACTCGAAAGGGGGGCTACTCCTTTTTCAATACCACTCACGAATGTGAAAGGAGAAGGCACAGAGGGTAAGTGGGACCTAGGAGAATCCCAGGGCACCACTTCACTCGATTCTAAGCAGACAAATTGGGGACCCTAGATAAAACAGACAATTTTATAGGGAAAACCCCCAGAAGATAAAGAAACTATGAACGGAGAATGGCGGTCAGGATGGCTTGTGTTCTGCTACATTCACAAACCAACCTCATTCGCAGGGGCTTCCGGCAGCAAAGGTTTGTAAATTTCCCACTTGGGCTGCAGACTCCTCAAACATCTGCTGGGGGTTCTGTCCCTCAGGGACTGAGTCACTCAGGGACGGAGGCTGCTGGAGGCCACGTTGTCTGCAGACACTGTCAACCCAGCACGCGTTTGCGTGAGCACCAGCACAGGGGAAGGACAACGGGACATCAGCACCTCGCTGCTAGATGCTTCTGACAGGGAACAGGGCAAGCGGCTTCTGCTCACATTTCACTGGCCGCATCTCGCTTCGGGGAGACAGGGAAACGCAGCTCTCCATGAGCCCGGAGGTAAAGGAGGGCTGGGTGCCGGTGAGCAGGAGCGGCACCTCTCACGAGATCGGTTACGGGAGCAGAGATGGCAACAGCTGTCAAAGACCTGTTCCCCCAAAACCCACCAGACGCAGCTTCCCCAGGGCAGCACCCCGAAATCCTGAGAAAACAGATCATTACAGTGCCATGTAATCTACTCCAGAACACGTAAGACATACAAAAAGAAGGAAAGTGTTGAGCTTCCTTTGTAATGGTGAGTACAAAACCCAGAAAAGATCACAATGACCACAAACCTGGCAAGTGTCAACATCACTATTAATGAAAAAAAAAAACTTCAAAAGAACGCTAGTTTATGTTCAAACTGCATCACTAAAATTGGATTTTTATGAAGAATGCAAAGATTAGTCAATATTAGGTATTCTGATATAATATAATTAGTTGATTTAATAGCTGAAAAAGAGAAACATGATTATCTTCATAGATACCAATGAAGTATTAGCAAAAATGAAAAGTAGTTTCTGAGAAATTGTCTAAATAAAATAAGAATGCTGGAATTTAATGAAAAGGGGTATTTGAATATGTTACATAGCAGAAAATTACTAGAAAATTTCCCTCAAAAACAGGAACCTAACAAGTTTATCCACATAAGATTCCAGAGGCCCTTAAGCATGTAATTAGACATGAAAATATAATTTGCGTAAAAATTGAAAAGGAGAAAGTAACTGTTTTATTGCTTTGCAGATTGTTTCTATATTTGAAAGAATCAGTATATTGGTATATAGATGAAAAGTGAGAGAATTCATCACAATGGATGAATTAGAAATTATTTTATGTTTACAAACAACTTCTCTCTTCATATCCACATATTTTTATCAATTAAAAACTAAAATGAAAGAAAAAAATCACAATTCTTTAGTTTTGGATGGTCTGTTTAAAAAATGTAACTTCCATTGGACTTGAAAAAACGGAATTACATTTGTACTATCTGATGAGTTTCCAAAATTTCTTTCACCCTGTGGTAGTCGATAGGTCTAAGGAAGCATTTTGCAAGTTTGAAAGTTTATCTTGCATTTCTGTTGTGCCCCATGTTTGTTCTGTATCTTAAAGATTAATAAATGACACTCGCTGAAGAGGGGAAGACGGGGGAAACCGGGGAAATGTGCAAGAGGAGAATAGTTACGGTCATGAGGTTCTGCAGGCAGGCTTGAGGCTTAGTGCCCAGGCCAGTGTGGACTCCGTCTTAGCTCTGCTTTCTAGTGGCTGTGTGAACAAGGCAGCCCACTTAACTTCCCCAAGATTGTTAAACCTGGACTATAATACACACTTAAACATTATTTCTTATAGGTACGGATAATATGTGTAAGTTTGCCATACGTAACAGAGACAATAATTGGTCATAGGTAATATGTCTCTGCTAGCAGAATACTAGTAGGGGTCAGTATGAGATATCACTCAGCGGAGTCCTCAAAATTCCTGGTCTTACAAATAATACAGAGACACGGTCATGGGGAAAACACAGCAGTGTTGCGGGGGTGATGGTTAGGGAAGGGGGTGCTTTCATGCTTCCAGTGATGACAGAAGAAGAAATTGAACAGACCCTTCTTCTGAGAACTGGAAATATTGAACAAAACTCTGATGGAAGTCTATCCATAGTGTTGCAGAGGTGACAGGTTAGACAAGAACTGCGAGGCTCTGGGGGAGACGGCTGGCTCTGGAACCACTGGTCCTGGGGGCATTTTCCAAGTTCAGACAGGGTGGCCCAGGGGCCCGAGCTTCAGGAAGTCTGCTGGGGCAGGAAGGTATGAACTGGAATGTGTAGTGGTTTGTGTGCACATTTAAAAAATACGGCTACAATTGGGCGCCTGGGTGGCTCAGTGGGTTAAAGCCTCTGCTTTCGGCTCAGGTCATGATCTCAGGGTCCAGGGATCGAGGCCCGCATCGGGCTCTCTGCTCAGCAGGGAGCCTGCTTCCTCCTATCTCTCTGCCTGCCTCTCTGCCTACTTGTGATCTGTCTCTCTGTGTCAAATAAATAAAATCTTTAAAAAATAATAAAAATAAAAAATAAAAGATATGGCTACAAAGTCTTTGATACTGAGACCTCCATTTGGAACTGGAGACGGTGCTCCCTCCCCTTGCATCTGGGCAAGTTTATTAAGGACCCGATGAAACCAAGTCATCTGAAATTAGTTGGGAAAAGATGTTGTGGATTCACTGTAACACTTACTTTTGAAGCAGAAGCCAGCATGTAGAGTATTTGGATACCCTGTAGCATCATGCCATGAGGGGTCCAGGACACACTGAGAGGTCGTGCATGTGTTCTAGCTGAGAACTCCAGTTGAGGTCACACCCTCCAGCCATCACCAGCCACCACGTGTGCATGAAGATGTTTCATATGACCCATATGAGACACCCAAGAATTCAAAGAGGAATCACTGCTCTTGCCATGAGGAGGTAACTAATAAGGAACTGATAAACATCCAAGATTTATAAGGAACTTCTCAAACTCAACATCCAAAAAACCTAATAATCAAGTCAAAAAAATTGGCAGAAGGGGGCGCCTGGGTGGCTCACTGGGTTAAGCCGCTGCCTTTGGCTCGGGTCATGATCCCAGGGTCCTGGGATTGAGCCCCACATCGGGCTCTCTGCTCAGCAGAGAGCCTGCTTCCCCCTCTCTCTCTTCCTGCCTCTGTGCCTACTTGTGATCTCTCTCTCTCTCTCTGTGTCAAATAGATAAATAAAATCTTTAAAAAATGGGCAGAAGACATGAACAGACACTTCTCCAAAATAGACGTACAAATGGCTAAGAGATACATGAAAAAGTATTCATCATAATTAGCCATCAGGGACATTCAAATCAAAACCACATCGAGATACCACCTTACACCAGTTAGAATGGCAAAGATTGACCAGGCAAGAAACAACAAATGTCAGAGAAGTTGTGGAGAAAAGGAATCCTCTTACTCTGTTGGTGGGAATGCAAGTTGGTGCGGCCACTTTGGAAAACAGTGTGGAGGTTCCTCAAAAAATTAAAAATAGAGCTACCTATGACCTGGCAATTGCACTACTGGGTATTTACCCCAAAGATACAGATGTAGTGAAAAGAACGACCACACGCACCCCAACGTTCATAGCCGCAATGTCCACAATCGCCAAACTGTGCAAAGAGCCGAGATGCCCTTCAACAGACGAATGGACATAGAAGATGTGGTCCACATATACAATGGAATATTACTCAGCCATCAGAAAGGATGAATATACAGCATTTCCATCAACATGGATGGAACTGGAGGAGATTATGCTGAGCGAAATGAGTCAAGCAGAGAAGATCAATTATCCTATGGTCTCACTTATTTGTGGAACGTAAGGAATAGCAGAGAGGACATTAGGAGAAGGAAAAGAAAACTGAAGGGGGAGACGTCAGAGGGGGAGATGAATCGTGAGAGACTATGCACCCTGGAAAACAAACTGGAGGTTTTAGAGGGGAGGGGCGTGGGGGATGGTTTGGCCCCCTGGTGGGTATTAAGGAGGGTACGTGTTGCATGGAGTACTGGGTGTTACCCGCAGACGATGAGTCATGGAACACTACATCAAAAACTAATGAAGTATGGTGACTTACGTAAGATTAAAAAAATTGATAAATAAAGGAGAAGAATGTACTAAATTGTTTTCCTTCCTTTAAATCCAGCTACTTATTATGGTTTACTCCACTGCGTATGAACTGATTATGTCTATCGAAGGTTCTTAAATGGTTTAATAATTGGACATTTTTATTTAAAAGGCAAGCATGAAGGACTGTGTTAATGGTTTTGATCTCCCCACAGGGGGACATGACATATTCTCAAATGAATAATATGGCAGCATGGCCACCGCGTGAAACCTTAGAAAATCATGAAGTGTAAAAAGAATTCGTCGGATCTGGGGAGGTTTACTTTCTTTCTTTTTTCAAATACAATCTGTATTAGTAATGGAAAAGTTCATAACAATAAAAGGCCATCAAAACACATGGTAGATAACCAACCTGCTATCTTGTGGGACCAGTAATAACAGAGCAGAGCAGCAGCCATAAAACCAAGGCCACTACACAGTGCCCCGAGAACTCTGGCTGTGACATGGTCTCTTCTGTAGCCACCAGTTCCTGCGGGAAGACACCAGTGCGTCAGGCTTCGAGGGTCAAGGCTTGGGTCCTGGAATCCTTGTCCAGTACTATGAAGGACTGGTTAACATAAGTCCACACATTATCTAAGTATGATGTGTACTTTCCAGGTTGATGTGGAGAGAAGAGAAGCAGCCAGGCACTGAGATCACCTTCTCCAAACTCCCACACACAGTAGACATCACTTGGACCTCCACCTACCTTCCAAAACCCCCATATGGTACCAGTAAGACTGCTGGGGCAGAACCGTTGATCATAATGCCCCTGTGTCCAGGGACCATCAACCCACCTGTGACGTTGAGTGGTACCGCCTCACTGCGCTGGGCCCCCAGGCCATTATCGGCCTCACAGGAGTAGTTTCCAGAATGTTCCGCAGTCAGAGAGAGGTTGAAGGATGCTCCTCCTCCAGAGGGGGCCGAAATGCTCCTCAGGGTGACATTCTCACGGTAAAACCAGTACAGGATCGGGGGAGAGCCGCTCTGGGCCTCACAGCGAAGCTCCACCACGTCCCCCACCACGGCCCGGGCCCCCGGCTCCCTGAGGGTGAGGATGGGGCGGGACACTGGACCTGAGGGAGACAAGGGGCCAGCAGAGAGGTTTTGTGAGACTGTAGTAGACACATAAACCCCAGAGTAGAACCTCAGCGAAGGGCCTGGCCCCTTGGTCATTGTGTGTCTCTAAGATTCTCAACAATATCTTTAGAAATTTGGAGGAATATCAAGTCTGGGCTACTGTCTAAAGACACGTCATTTGTCATTTTCAGCTTGTGTTTTTCTAATGCAAATTTGGCCTCCTTTATATTCTCTTGCACGGAAAGAAGGATGTCCCCAGTCTAACTTACGGGGGTGACCCACCCTCCAGTCGCCATTGATGCTCCACAGCTCTGACCCCTGACACATGACTCCTGGTACCGCGGCCTTGGCTCTGGAGTTTCTGACTGGGCTGACTCAGAGTGCAACTCACTTCTCACATGAATGCTCAGCAGCTGGCTCTGGATGGGGCCACGGCCGTTGTCAGCTCTGCAGTAATAGCGGCCGGCATCGTCCTCCTGCACAGCTGGGATCTCCAGCTCTGCTGACAGGGAGCGCTGGGTCTTCCTTCCCACACTGGTTTCTGGGGCCTCTCTGTGCCAGGAGAATGTGATGTTTCCCGTGCCTTCGGCCACCGAGCAGAGGAGGACCAGATTGTCTCCTTCAATCACCAGGCCCCTGGGGGCCCAGATCTCCAAGCTTACGTTAGAGACGGGCACTCCTAGACAGACAGAAGATGACAGGTGAGGAGCTGACTTCGCCGGACTCTGGGACCTGGCCATGACTGGCTTCACTCTGATGCTCGAAGTGGGAATAAGGGTAGGGCTCATGCAATCTATTCTAAGGACACAAAGGTAGGGAATCTGCTGTGATTACTCTTGAAGAATGTGGATTCATATACTCCACGTTCCACCCCACATCCTGCCTAATTTCCTGGGATCACTAAAGAATGTGTGATGGGTCATCTGCCCCACGGACAGGAGAACATTTCTGGGGAGAGGATTCGCTGTGCCGAGTGGGGCCTTCTGCACAGAGTGAAGGGGTCGCCGGTAGCTTCAGGCCTACCTCGGAAAAGGCACTGTTCCCACTCACAACATCAAAGACAATTCCGCCATTATTCCCAGTTTCAAGGGTCCACACGAATTACAACCTCTCCTCTGGTTGCTTGGTTCACTCAGATTTCTGCTTTCTCGGATGCTTCATTTATCCCCTGACATGGGAGCACCGTGGTGCCTTCTAATAAACCAACTTGTGATGCAAGCCAGCACAGGGGGCCGTCTGCAGAGCCCCTGGGGAGCTGGTGCCTTGCTGGGTGAAGTCCCAGCCCACTCCTAAACACCAAGGCATGAAGGGATCAATGAAGCTATGGCTGCTGGATAGGACTTTAATAAAGAAGAGAAAGAGTATAAGGAGTGTTTAAAACAGAAGAGAAAAGGCCCAAAATGGAGTATTTGTCCCCCACGGACAGCGAACCAAGACTTAATTACAGTTTCAGTCCATCCTGGGAACCTGACTTCTAAAAGTTAATCTGAAATTTCCTGATGCACACTAATGAGGTCATCTGTGTGATAAACCAAAAACCAAAAACCAAAAACCAAAATCATTGCAGTTTCCTCCTCCCCGGAAAGATGTCCTGGCCTGAAGAAATCCTCCCTTTTATTTTGCTAACGATCCCCTTCCCATCCTCAAGCCTATTAAAAGCTTGCATTTCCTAAGACTCCTCTGAGCATCTCTCTTCTTGCTGGCTGGGATCCTGCTGGTTTATGAATGCTTCCTAAAGTCAATTCCATCTTCACGTTTACCCCACTGGCATCTGTTTTTTTAACAGGAACTTGTCCATTTGTTTTTATGAAACGCCCATTCTCTAGCTCACATCCCACTTTCCACAAGGACAGGAGTTACAAGAGAGCCCAAAATATGGGCGTCCAGGAGTGAGACTGCCTGACTCCCCACGCCCAGACCCATGGGTACTTACTCTGCACATGAATCTGGGATTGGAGGCTCTGTTTTCTGACCCAAGGAGTCACGGTCTCTGCCTGGCACCAGTAGGACCCTGAATCCTCCATCCACATGGCAGGGACCTGGAGCTGTGAGGAGCTGGTCCAGCCAGACCCCAGGGCTCTGCCATCTCTGAAGAAGCAAAACTGGAGCTGAGCATTTGACTTCTGTGGAGAAGGCTGGGTCTCACAGGTCAGAGTCACTGGGCTCCCCTCGATGGGCCAGAAGGAGCTGACAGTGAGCACAGGGCGTGGAAACAGCTCTGGGGAGAAGGATCACAAGCACCCTGAGCAGGGAGATGCACAGTTCCCACTCAAAAGCAACCCCAGCCATCAAGACCTTCAGACCAGACATGTCGCCTAACCCGACTCCCTCCTGTGGTCCCACCGCAGGACTTGGATTCGCATCTGCTGTGGGAACAGGGGTCCCCTCCAGGGACCCACCCTGCTCTGCTCAGGTCTCGACCAGCCTGGCTCCCACAGGAGGGACGTTTTACCTTGCACTTCAATCCTGACTCTTCTTGAAGATTCTGACTTTGATACGATGTATATTTTGGCAGTAACAGAACAGTAATAGTGGCCACAGTCGCTCAGAGCTGCACTTGGGATAGAAAAGCTAGAGACATTGTTTGAAACCTTCAACTTTTTTCCATCCTTGTAATACACCATAGTCTGGATTTTCCACAGGTCCTTTTTCTTCTGGCACATCAAGTCTATGCTGTCTCCTTCAAAGACGACGGAGGGAGCCTGGAGGGTCAGCCAGTCTGCAAGAGAGGGTGTGAGGGGACTGGATTTCCCATTTCTGCAGACAGCCCAGATGCCTGACCCCTCCTGTGCCCTTGGACAACGCAGACCCCTCCCCTCCAGCAGGATGGGGGTTCCCGCCCCCGCCTGACCTACTCAGGGCCACGTCCTCTTTTGTCCTGTGGGGTATCCGAGTCAGCATGGGCTGCTGTGACGAAACACCATAAGCCGGGTGTTTTATCAACAACAGACATTTATTTCTCAGGGTTCTGGAGGCTGAAAATCTAAGATCAAGGTCCCGGCACAGTCAGGTTCTGGTGAAGGTGCTTTTCCAGGCTGTAGACGGCTGACTTCTTGTGTATTTTCAGCTGCTAGCTCTCTGGCCTGGTTTTCTTCCTTCCTTCCTTTTTTTTTTTTTTTTTTTAAGATTTTATTTATTTATTTGACACAGAAAGAGGTAGCGAGAGAGGGAACACAAGCAGGGGGAGTCAGAGAGGGAGATGCAGGCTTGTCAGTGGAGTAGGGAGCCCAATGTGGGGCTCGATCCCAGGACTCTGGAATCATGACCTGAGCCGAAGACAGCCGCTTAACGACTGAGCCACCCAGGCGCCCCTCTGGCACTAATCCCATCGTGAGGACCCCACCTCCAGGACCTTCTTACCTCCCAAGGGCCCCGCCCCCAGATACCATCCTCCTGGGATTAGGGTTTCAACATAGGAGTTTGGGGTTGAGGACTCAGACATTCAGTCAACGGCAGGGAATGTCAAAGTAAACCTAATTTTTTACAGGGATATGGGAGTAAAGTTCCTCCTGCTTAGTCCTCTCTATTGGTGGTGTCACACACAGACCACTGTCCTCAGGGGACAGGCTGCTTTCCCACCCCCTCGGCTTTGATCCAGCCTTTGAAGACACTATCCTGTGTTCTAAATTCAGGCTCTTCATCGTTTTCTTGCCTGGCCAGAGGAAACTGCCAAGGGGCATGGGTACCTGGGGCAATAAACTGGTTACTGGAATAAGACCCAGTATTTCAAACCTCAAAACTTTCCACCTGACTAGTTTCCAAACACTTCTCCACCCATTCCACGTGTAATTAGGTGGAAGGGAGCTTTCAGTCAAGGTTCAGCTCTTAAGGGATTGACTGTAGTGAAAAAAAGGTCATTGCCAAAAATAAATGCCCTCCCCTGGGACCCTGTCTGTCTCCGATCCCACCCTGTGACTTTGCTTATTTACGGTAGCAGACCACCTTCCGTGTCTGGGACATTTGCATTACCTTTCAGGGTTGTAGTTGAGGATTTTGACCTCGGGGTGAAGAACTAAGTTATGCCTCAAACAAAAATCTCCCTGCCCCTGTTCACTGGTGGCATGACAGCCAGAATTTGGATGTGTGGTGTAGGGAAGCAGAGGTCAGCCATAGAGGGGATAAAGGGCCTCATAAAATGCCCCTGTAGAACCCGAGCTAACATGCCACAGGGAGCTAGTGAAATTTAGAATCATAATTTCTGGAAAACATGCTGCGGACTGTTCCAGGTGGAGAACCAGATTTACCTGTTGGACGCTGGGGAAACAATCTGGGTTATAAAAATGAAATTGGAAGGGCGGAAAAGGTGGGCTGCAGAAACAATTAGCTTCTTTGAGATTTTCGCCCTCCTTCACTGAGGACTCGGCTGTGGGACTTATAATCAAGCTGATTTTTAAACCGCTAGTACAGACTTCATCCAGAACCTGGAAAAATGCCCGGGGGGCATGCTGTCGGGGTAGGGGGCAGACATTCTGCGTCTGGTTAGAGATGCCCCTGAAAATCTCGTGGGCTCGGGCAGCAGCTGACTACGTGAGCCTGTGGTCAGTCGCGAAGGACCCCTCGTGACACAGCGTGAGTGCAACAGACGAGTCCTGCTCCGGAACGGGCTCCGGGCCAGAGCTCCTGGAGGGGTCCCTGGCACCCCAGTCCCATTCCTGTCTCACCATGAAAGGTGGGATGGGGGTCTGCTCTCCCAAGACAGTGCCTTGGAGTCCCAAGAGCCCCTTGCACTTGGCGGGTGGTGTTGGCGAGGCGTGGGAACAACCCTCCGTCACTCGAGATTCAGCCCAGGCTCGTGTACACCTAGAATACAGTCTTGTTTTCTATATTCCTTTGGTGAGCACAGCTTGAAGTCGAGAAGAGCAAGGTGAGGTTAGCTGTAGGCACACGACATTAGGAAGGTAGCACGGTAGCACGGCCCGTAGAGTTCCGCAATGCCGCAGAGCCAGGGCTGGCCAACCATGGCCTGGGAGCCCCTCGCCTGCCTTTTTGGGGGAGAAAGTGTGCCCGGCCTGCAGCGTGGCCCCCAGAAACTCTCCTGCAGCAAAGGCAGTTCAGCGCCTCCAGCAGACGCTGCAGAGATGCCCTCTGACTTTTGCGGGACAACGCACCGACTCCCCACCCAGAGCCAAAGCAACGAGGGCGCACAGCCATCCCCACCACACACACGCCCTTGGCCATGTTCCTTAGAGAAGAGCTGTTCTCAGAGCAGTGCAGACATTCAGCCGGACCTCATGGAGGAGCTGTGGTCCCAGGGCCTGGAGAACCATCCTCCCCCAAGGGCCGGCTGTCTGGCCTGTACGCCCTCCCCCAGATGCCACTCCCCCTACAGCTGGGGCTGTGACAGGGCGGCGGACTCCACCTGGGCGGGCCAGGCAGGCCGTCCTCACCCAGCCAAGTGCACCCGTCTTGAGGTGGGCTGGCTAGGAGAGCTGCGACCCTGGGGCATCTCCACGGCCTGCGCCCGTCCCTCCCTGCAGGACCTCATGGGAGAGGGTGATGGACAAACCAGACCCCGGAAAAACAAGGATGTGGATGACTCACCTGCCTCTTCACTGGGTGGAGCTGTGGGGGGATCAAAAACCTGAGGTTAGACCAGAGCGTTGGCCCTTATAATTTAGACATTTCTATTACTCTGCTAAATTGCCTCCGAACTCCCCATCACCCCCTCGTCTCTTCCTCGACTTCATGATCACCAACAACACAATCTCCCTCAAGCACCAACTGGCCTCCTCTCCTGTTACAATCACAAGGCAGGTGCAAACCCCTCCCTTGACCAAAAGGAGAACCCGAGCACGTCCCACCGATGGATGCCAGATGTTCAGTGATTGTCTCATTTCTTCATCCTTCCCCTCTCCCCACCGACCTCCTGCAAACCCAGGACACCCACTACACAGTCCCCCACATCACCAAGAGCTCATCAGGCAGAGTTTGTAGTGTAAACCTAGACAGCTGGGTTTTTTTTCTCAGCTTGGTTTTGTGCCTGACTTTAGCTTTGATGCCAAGGCATCCACCAAAGACTGTGATCCCAACACACCGAAGCCATCAGACTAGACAGAGAGCTGGGCCGCCTCCCCTGCTCTGAGGCTTCTTCGTTTTGGAGATCTTGGTTGATTTCCATAACTGACCATGCAGGCCACTTGGTTTATTCTCTTCTTGGGCTTTACATTCCCGCTCATTTATTTTAATTCACCAGCAAAGAGTGAGCCCGTGAAAGTGTGGGCCCCCCTCCACCGAACAAGAGCAGAACCCCAGACCCGTGCTCTCTCCCCATGGCCTTGCTGTGTGATCCTAGAGGCGCTGTGTAGTCTCCAGGCTCTGTAAGTAGTAAACCTTTAGCTCTCCAAAGTTTCCTGACGGTTATTAGTGAGGGACGTCTTGCAGTCAGGATAAGACCCACCAGGGCTGATCCAGCCACAACCTTGCTTATTGATGGGCTGGGACCAGCACACAGTTTTGAAAGCCGAACCCACCTTGAACGGATTCCTTTTCCCTGGCAATATTTTATGTGAGAGTCCTTTAACAAATTAACAAATGTCCATTAACAAATGTTGGTTTAGTGCTCCTGAATGCAGAGAAAGGAATCTTGGTTCCCTATAGTAGCCCTCCTGTCCTGGTCACCCTAAGCTCAACAGAGGGGCCTGAGCAAAGGGGTATCCACGCAGTTCTGAACCCCATCTTGGAGATAACTGTGTAAATAGTTCTCATGGAGAAGTAGTAAATGTTGAAATTATGAAAACTGTATTTATGAGAACATATTACTCTATGAATTACCTAAGATATCAAAGCAAGAACTTATAACCCAGGAACAACCTAGGTAGCTGAACTTGACCGTTAAGGACAAGGGGTCTGACTCGCCCAGAGCCCACTGTTGTGCCTCAGACTCTGCTCTCTGAGCTTAAAGCAGACACCCAAGCACTGCTACTGGCCCCCAGGGTCTGATAAACCCTCAGGGCTTTCAGGAGCTGGAGACCTCACCTGCTGCCGCCTCAGTCCTAATTCTAATTATTGGACTCACCGAAGATGACCAGCAATGACCACAGCAGCATGAGGACCTGGTTCAGCTCTCCGAGAAAAGATGTTCCTTTGGCTACCAGCCGGTAGTCTCTCTGTGTGCAGAGAATGGAAACTGCTTTTCAAAGTAAGTTTTGTACAATTAGAAAAAAAAAAAAGGAAGTGGAAGGGCTTGTCAATGTCCGGCCACGGTCTTCTTTCCTATAGGTGCTATGAGAATGAAGATGGTC
Organism: Ailurus styani; assembly: GCA_002007465.1. Classification (NCBI taxonomy): domain Eukaryota; kingdom Metazoa; phylum Chordata; class Mammalia; order Carnivora; family Ailuridae; genus Ailurus; species Ailurus styani. The sequence continues at coordinate 1,587,558 of LNAC01000221.1, forward strand.
CTCCAGGTGCCAGAGAGACTCCTTCTCTTGACACTGATGGCAGTGAACACACACAGCTGTTCACGAGTTGGACACAGTTCTAAGTGCCTCATACTCTCACAGGGATATTTGATGCCCTGAGCAAGCTTTTGGAGTCTGCATGATCCCCTTTACACAGGTGGGGAAACAGGTAGCAGGGAATGCAAGTAACGGACCAAGACCAGCGCGGTCCCTTTCCAGTAGTGACAACCAAGAGTCAAACTCCGGCAGCCCCCGTTCCACAGTCTGGCTCTCAATGCTGTCAGGTCTTACTGTGGTGTACAATGCTTCTCACTGTTCATTAGGAGAGCGGGGCCAGGGGTGCAACTACTCAGGTTCCTGAGTGATCTTTTCTTCAGTCCATAGCTCGCCTTCTAGAACAGGATGATGCCAGATTCAAAACAAGTGCTCTCTATCATTGAAAATATTGTCGTCTTCCATAGTTCTAATCCATGCTGCTTTTTGGATGCCAGTCTGCTCCCAGTGCAGCCACTCCCTCCAGAGCACACATCCCCAAATTCTGTTCCCTCTCCCGTTCCAATGAGATGTGGCCCCCATAAGTATTATATGGGTTCAGTCCACTCAGGGGCCGGCTGAACAGGCAAATACGTGTTGCCTTTGTGGACCTTATACAGCATGAAGTTTTAAATCATAAAATCAGAGGTATTTGTAACTGGGGACTGACTGATGGTGAATTGAACCAGAGACTTGATGTCGTCTATTAGGGCGAACACTTAACACTGTCACTCACCATAAACGTAGCTTTCCTTTGGGAAATGCTGATGAGTGTGTGTGATGTCATACATCGTACCATCGAAGCCTCGCTTAGAGTAGTGTAAAAAGGAAGTGTGAAAAGTACCCCAAAAGCAGGTTAAAAATAAATTACGTGAATACATTATGTGTTATTATTAATTATAATATTAAATTATACATTTATTAAAATGTAAATATAATATGATTTTAAATTATTAAAAAATAAATGATAGTGTACTATCAAGCAGCCATTAAAATGGTTCTGTAGGATATTTAATAGCAATAAAAGTCATTCACGATATACTGCTAAGGAAAAAGGGGCCGTTCAGTGCAATTTATCTGCTGCACGCCATCTTCCCCAAAATTGTCCAAATAAAAACAATGCGTGGGACAATAAACACTAACACGTTGGTGTGATTATATCTGACTAAGGTAATTAAAGTGGTTTTTATTTCTTCATTTTGCTTATCAGTATGTTCTAGTATTCTTACAATAAACACATGCTATATTTTATTTATTTATTTTATTTTATTTATTTTTTCAGTGTTCCGAGATTCATTGTTTACGTACAACATAAACAGTGCTCCGTACTATACGTGCCTCCTTCGTACCCAGCCCCAGGCCCACCCATCCCCCCACCCCCTCCCCTCCATAACCCTCGGTTTGTTTCTCAGAGTCACAGTCTCTCATGGTTCGTCTCCCCCTCCGATTTACCCCAGTTCACTTTCCCTTTCCTTCTCCTAATGTCCTCCATGTTCTAAAAGATACATGAAAAACAAAACCTGGCTTTTTTAGCCTCTCTCACCTCAAAGTGTATCGAGCAATGCTACTCTACCTTTCTGCACAGGCAAGTGATTTATTTGTGTTTGGAAGAGGGTGAGCGTTTCTGTCCCTGGGACCAGAGCTGCTCACTGAGCTTCTCGTCAAGCCCTTGCCTGTGGAAGGGCTTCCAGGAGGCCCGTGGCTCCCCCTCCTTCTGCCCAGTCAGGACGGCACGGGATTCTGACGGAGGACAGTGAGTTAAGGAAGAAAACACAGAAAGAGGCATAAGCAAAATGTGAAGTAAGAGCTGGTGGTCGGCATCATAAACCTCTGAGCGGATTTTTCACAATACTGTGGTTTCATTCTGTCCTGTATGGCCTGTGGCTCTGGAGTTGAGGATTAGCTTTTTCCCACGGCATTACCGAAGGGTAGGAGGTGTGGCTCGTGTGAAGGTGAGCGATGCAGGGCAAGAGAAAGGAGGGGCCAGAGTGGGGTCGGTGGACCACTGCGGTGGCTGCAGGTCCGTAAGGTGACTGGCACGCTCCATGTGGACTCTGGTCATACCTGACAGATGGCAGACGTTGACACATGGACGGACAGAACTAGCAGGCCACCTAAGCTCAGATGCAAAGTAGGAGCCGCGGCCAGAGATGAGAAGCTCAGCGGTTCACTGGAGGACAAAGTAACTTCACACTCAAGGTTACACTGGTGGAAGTGAAACTGTAGGGTGGGGTGCACTGGCCAAAAGGAGAGATGCAAACACGCCTTGTTGCTGGGATACTTGGCCACCAGGAAGATGGAGTCGCAGGTGCCAGAGAGAAGCAGAGTTACTTATGGACATGAAATCCTCTAGGACTGACCGAGTAGACCCTTGACTTGGAGACTCTGCAGGTGGCAGCATACACAAGGGTACCTGTCGGACGCAGGGTGACAGTGCCCCTGTCAACTCTGGCCATTGACTTGGAAGGGACACAAGATGCAATACCACGGGGATGTGTGTAAGGATGGAGACGGAGACAGAGTCTTCATGAACGACAACTCACAACAAAATAAATACCGTCTCTCATTTGAGGAAGTCGATTACCAGGATAGTCACAATAAGAAAATGAGGCTGGTTAACTTCAAAGATCTCTGGATGTATTTGGCTGAATTTGGGGCTGCAAGGCCACAATGACGGAACTAAATGTCATAATGTAGGCAATCACTTCCCACAGGAATTGCTGCATATGTGCTGTGGATATGGTCCTAAGTCACCACTATCAACCTCGCATGGGAGCAGCTAGAGCAGTAATTGCAGTTGTTACTATAATTATCTTGAACAACAGGATAGGTCTTTGTTGAATGGGGCTTGAAGTAGAAAGTTTATGTCTAGGGCAAGAAATACATTCTTTTGGAGGTGCTAATGTCTGTTGGAGCAGGGCTGCATGGTGGGGATCTTGATGTTCTGTCTGTAGACGCTCTCCAAGGATTATTTACACAGACCCACGCCTTCTGCCCAGAAGGCCCTCTACAATGCATGTCATTAATCCCTAGAATTCTGATGGGCTCCAGAGTCCAGACAGCACGGCAAGGAATCCGGACCAAGGATACCTGGAAACTTGTCTTTTTCTTCCACAGCAGGTGTGAAGATGAAGATGCTTGAGAGACCCAGTTTCTCTGAGAATTATCCACATATCTACTCCAGGCAATCTGAGAAGGACAGGAGTAAGTTCTGTTTCAGGTAGTGATGGTTTTAGGAGCCTGGAGTCTTACCGATCTCAAACTTTTCTTCTTCATGAGGAGGATTGTTTTCTTTGGTGTCAGAGAGATTACTATTGACCCCCTTTGAGGAAGGCATCGCCCTTCCTGTGGTGGGGATGGAGGGGAGCCCAGTCTTGAAGTCTGAGGTGAGGAGGGGCACAGGAAGACTTAGGGAGGCTCCGGGTAGATATATGAGCAGAATCTGCAACAGGGAGCATACCTCCCTCAGTCTGTGAAAACACCTTCTGACAAGAGGCTCAGCTCTCTGGGGATGGCAGGCATGGTGGGGGGCCCCAAGGGATCAAAGACAATTTAGTCTGAAGCGTTCTATTTTCTCTTCTAATTGTGTATGTGTGAGCTGGGTGGAGGGGGCCCTTGGGGCACTGAGAACACTGACCCTTAGCAGAGCCACCCAAGGCCGCTTCCTTGGGTGTCTTCCCAGCAGCTTCCAAGGCCGCTTCCTTGGGTGTCTTCCCAGCACTTGAATGCTGGCTGTTGGTGGTAGAAGACCAAGAACCGAGATCCAGATTGTACTTCTGGCTTTTGGTTTTGATTTCCCTTCAAGGGACTTGCTCATTCTTCCAGCCTACTCTGCTAACGGCTCCTTCCTAGTTCAGGAGGTGGTGATTCACCGGCCAGAGGAAGCATGCATTCATGCACCCAGTGATGGATAAATATTATATAATGTTTTAAATGCATAATTAAACAGGTAAAAAAGAAGGAAAATTTCCACTATTAAACATAAGAAAAAAAAAGAAGTGAAAACAGAGTGTTACATGTATAAATTGACATTACTGGTACCCTGAGGAGAAAATACTACACCAGATAATTTTTATGAGCTCAGCATTTAGTCCATCAGGAACTCGGGAGCAAAACCCTGGGTTTACAGAAGGTGGAAGGTTGAAACCAAGACACATAAAATCTGGACCATCAGAAGACTTTCCTTTTAGTAAAAGAGTGGCTTGGTGGGGAACAACGTTCAGCCACCAGCACAGAGATGACAAGTAACCTTGTGTTTCTATGAACTCTGGGGGAATAGAGCATTTCCCCTGAGATATCAGAACCCCAGGACTGTGCCACTCCCGTGGGTGGGTTCCGGGAAGCCCCAGATAAGGAATTGTCATGAAAAGTGGTCCCGGGCCAGGGACACCCCCCAGGACTTAGAAGCAACATATATAAAATGGCTTTTGAGGGACACAGTCAGAAGCATAGGTCATGGAACTCACCATGGACAGGATGTGTCTCCGTTAACAGTCACAAACCCCAGCAAATCATGATGAACAAGATTCAAAATATGTGAGAAATGCAGGCTTTATTTTTTTTTAATTTTATTTTTATTCTTTGCCCAAGGGGTACAGGTCTGTGAATCATCAGGCTTACATCTTTCACAGCATTCACCAAAGCACAAACCCTGCCCAATGTCCATAACCCATCCACCGTATTCCTACCCTCCCACCCCCCAGTAACCCTCAGTTTGTTTTGTGAGATTAGGAGTCTCTTACGGTTTGTCTCCTTCCCCATCCCATCTTGTTTCATTATTTTTCCCTCCCTACCCCCCACAACCCCCCACCCTGCCCCTCAAGTTCCTCATATCAGAGAGATCATATGATAATTTTCTTTCTCTGATTGACTTATTTCGCTCAGCATAATACCCTCCAGTTCCATCCATGTCGTTGCAAACGGCAAGATTTCGTTTCTTTTGATAGCAGAAATGCAGACTTTAATACCAAAAACTTCTGGAAGAAGAACTACCAAGAACCACAATAAGTTAAATGTGTTTAAACTATTTTAAGGCTGTTAAAATAATAAAATGAAGTATTACACCCATCACAGTAAAATGTTATAAATAACAAAAAGGGAAATTTGAAAAGGAATAATAATAATAATTTTTGAGCATTTAATGTGTGCCACGTGCACCTTGAAGCATTTTATTTTTTCAGATGTTCTAAACCTTTTTTAAAATTTTATTTACACTCAATTAATTAGCCTATATTGTATTATTAGTTTCAGAGGTAGAGTTCAGTGATTCATCCGTTGATCTTGAAGCAATTTAAACAAATAATTTTACGTGATGAACAAGAGAGTGTGATATATTAGATACAATTGTTATCCCACTTTTAAGCATGAAGAAATAAAGGGGTTAACCAATATGATCAAAACTGAAGATTTAGTAAGTGGCAGAACACACGTGTAAATCCAGAAAAAAAGTTCAAGCTTCTGGTCCCCTGGGGGTCCCACTTCATTCTTGGAGTCCTTCCTGAGGTCCAAACACTTCACAGTGGCAGATACAACATAAAATATAAAAACTACATTTGTCCTAAGAAAGAAAAAGGTAAACACGTACCTCCCCTCACCCCCACGCCGGGAGCAGCTGAGGAGGTGAGAGCCAGCGAGGGTGCCGGAGGAAGGCCGTCGCGGCCCAGGCGAGAGTGGGTGCAGAGTCCCTGAACCGGGATGGCCTGGGAGTGTGTTGTGCAGGGAGAAGCCGGGGGGGATGGTTGGAGCCAATCCAGCGATGGGAAAAGTCGTCCCGGACAGACGTTCAAACGGTATTAGTGTTAAGCACAAGTATTACACAGGAAATTCTTATTTGGATGAGATAAGGTAGCATGGAAAACATACAAGAACAGACTGCTTAATAAGTAATAGTAGATAATTTATATTTGTTTGAAAAAATGCTTCAATCTCTATCTCATGTAATTTTTTTATTCCAAAATGTAAAGGCGTAATATAAGCATAATATAAAATTCCAAAACAGGAGAAGTCAGATTCTTACCTCGCCCCAAATATACATGTGATATCCTGTGTGAATATATATCAAAATTATGAAAGCACTATAAGAACATGTAAGAACATTTTTAGAACATAATCACATGGGAGGGAATGTGAGGGAAGTTTCTGGAATGATGGAGAAATTTTATATTCCAACAAGAGTTTGGGTTACTTGGGCGTGTGTGTTTGTCAGACTGATGGAACTGAGTACCTAAATGATGTGCACCTCACTGTGTATAAATTATAAATAGTTCCTACAAAAGCTATAAGAAGAAGGCGACCAAACACTTAGAAAATACGCAAAGGGCCAGCACAGAAGACTGGGAAGAACTACAAATGAGCAGTCAATTTATGGGAAAAGCGCTCAACTGCATTAGTCACTATAAAACATGACCCTGCAATTGTACTACTGAGTATTTACCCCAAAGACACAGATGTAGTGAAAAGAAGGGCCATCTGTACCCCAATGTTCATAGCAGCAAAATCCACAATCTCCAAACTGTGGAAAGAGCCGAGATGCCCTTCAACAGACGAATGGATAAAGAAGATGTGGTCCATACATACAATGCAATATTACTCAGCCATCAGAAAGGATGAATACCCAACGTTTGTATCAACATGGACGGGACTGGAGGGGATTGTGCTGAGTGAAATAAGTCAAACAGAGACAGTCAATTATCCTATGGTTTCACTTACTCATGGAACATAAGGAATAAAATGGAGGACTCTAGGGGAAGGAAAGGAAAAGTGAATTGGGGTAACTCAGAAGGGGAGATGAAAGATGAGAGACTGTGGACTCTGAGAAACAAACTGAGGGTTTTGGAGTTGAGGGGGGAGGGGAGGATGGGTGAGCCTGGTGGTGGGTATTAAGGAGGGCATGTATTGTGTGGAGCACTGGGTGTGGTGCATAAACAATGAATCTTGGATCACCGAAAAAATAAAATAAAATAAAATAAAATAGTAAAATTTTTAATTGAAATATCAATGATGCTTTTTTCTCATAGATTGATTCTCTCATGTGTTATTCGTCAATGTGTTCACTAGTACCACAGAGCTGTTCAAGAGTGTTGAACAAAAATATAAAATGTGCGTCCACCTAAAATGCCCTAGTCCCTGATTTACAGCTTATCCCTTCAGATGGATTAGTGGGAACACAGAAGTAAGTTTGTGTGAGGACATTTATTTTAGTATTTCTTTCATAATAGAAAATTTTTGGAAGCCACCTAGTGTCCATCAGCTATTGAAAAAATTAAAATATATTATGATAGTATTTAATTAACAATGGTGTTTATATTTATTTATTTACTTATTTATTAAGATTTTATTTATTTATTTATTTGACAGAGAGAGACAGCGGGAGAGGGAACACAAGCAAGGGGAGTGGGAGAGGGAGAAGCAGACTCCCTGCCGAGTAGGGAGCCCGTTGCGGGGCTCGATCCCAGGACTCTGGGATCATGACCTGAGTTGAAGGCAGACACCTAACAGATTGAGCCCCCCGGGCGCCCATCAATGCTAAGTTATTAAACAATGGGTGCCACTTGTGGTGTTAGATAGGGGGAAGGCTCTAACATTTTATATTGTATACTTCTAAATTGTTTTAATTTGTAAGAGTTGATGTATAATTAATTGTTTTAAAATGAAAACATAGAGTCCAAATTGTATTGTAACATCTTTTTAAAGTTTGTGAATAAAAGAAGAAAAATTATATTAATAAACTTCTAGAGGTGCAACAAATACAGAACTTTGTGTGTGGTGACACAAAGATTGTATGTCATTATAAATATGGGGGCATGTAGATGAGTCTGTGAATACAAAATATGTCACAGAAATTGAATGTACCCACAGTAACTATTTATGAAACTTTGAATTCTAATTTGGGAGCAGTGACTCCAAATGTACTGAGTCACATATTTTATGCAGAAACAGGATGAGTTATGTAAGTGTCACGGTTGTTCTGGAGTTCAGCACAGAGCTCATCTGCATGTGGACAAGAGCATGGGCGCCCATCTCTGCACAGCTGCCCCTCAGAATCGCTAACCTCATGCCCATGCACTCCAAGGGAGCTTCACTGTCCCTCCACCCCAAGGTCACCCAGCCTGCTTCCTCTTTCAGAAAGAAGTTACAGCACAGTTTGACCTGTGCCTGAAAGAGCCAGTAGGAGTCGGGTCCCACTCCTGCATTCATGTTGGTTCTTTTGGGGGGTTTCTTCAGGGCTAAAACCACCTCTGCTTCTTGGTAGATGCAGAAATAGTCTCTGGGGGGAAAGCACCTGGATGAGAAGTCCTGGAAAACTGACTACTCCAGGGTCTCTGAAGAACGTATCTGTTCTGAGGCTTGAGGTCATGGATGGTTTCCAAAGAGCAAACTCTTCCAGGACTTTACATAGCGTCTTCATAGTCCACATCTGCAGTGCTTGCCTTCTTCAGCCTAAAATATATGGCTGAGGCGTCCTAAAAGTGAAGGCACAAGGATAGGACCAGAGCAGGGAAGACAGGTGGAACATGCTTCCCTCTGGGTCTCTTCCCCCACCACCCTGGATGCGTCCTATCACAGCACGCCACACAGCACAGAAAGTGGAGCCTCTTGGGGGACGGACCCTAGGTGAGCCTTTTCAGAGGACCTGTGTCCCACTGGCGGGCTGCCGAGGTGTTCCTGATGAGCTGTAAGCTCCTCCAAATATGCAAACTCCCATTCTAATGGGCCATCATTAGGCAGTTCCACAGGCTGTCATTTTTTCTTAAGGATGTCAGAATTTTGTACTCATAAACTACATTAAACTAAACACAAATTCTGTCCTGAGACCTCTGGCTATCCCCCCATACTAGACAAACTTACAAAGCACACACAGTCCCTACACCCACGCAGAGCTGGAATTCCTGTAATTTTCTGAAAGTGTCTTTGTATTACCAGTGATGTTCTGAATTGTTCAAGGTTTACAAATTACTGAGTTGACACAAATCACTATTAGTTTAGCTTTGTTCAATATTAATTTAGTTTTCCACAGACTGTGTGGTTAACCTCACAACCCAAAGTGGTGCGTGCGTGCGTGTGTGTGTGTGTGTGTGTGTGTTTCAACAGTATTTCAGGATAAAGATTTTCAAGGAACAGAAGTTTTATTTTTTTTCTTGGTAATCTTTTATTTATTTATTTTTTAAGGAACAGAATGTTTAGGCTAGCCACGTGCTACAGTGTGACTGCAGATCGTCCGTGCTACAGTGTAACTGCAGATCGTCTGTCTGTCATTGCTATAGGAAAGGTCTGTGCAAGCCTCCAAAATTCTCTTGCATGGTGAGACTTTATTGTTATGACCAAATGTTTTTCCCACTATGTGGGGAGATAAGGGAAGAGATGTACCCTGAGAAACTTTTGTTTTGCCTAAGTGGCCATACTTTTAAAAGTTTGAGAACCAGTCACTAGAAGAAAGAGAGAAGAGCGGGAAGGAAAATAAAATAAGGCTTCTAACTCACCTGGTCCGCGGTATGTGTCCTTTGGGGCTCTACTGTGGAACAGAAGGTGTGTGCTGTAAGATTTCACTTATATTTAAAGTCCTTCCCTAAAGTCATGCTAATAAAGGCTTCTCCTCTTATCTACTTCCCGCATATTGATTTCTGTCAATATTTTTAGTCTTGCTTTTCTGCCTATCACAAACGATTTCCTTGCTGTACAGAGATGATGGGCAGCCTAGAGGTGGATGGGTAAGTCCGTCCCTCTGGCATTTACACTCTTCACATTTCTGGACCCATGAGGTTTGGATGGGACAACAGCAGCAAGTGGGCCACTCGAGGAGGCCAGGCAGACACCACCACCCCAATCTGCCCTCTGATCGGGCCACGCTGAGCTAGCACCAGCACTGGGCTCTCATGGGGGTGTCTTCCAAATCCAAGGCCAGCGCTCAGGAAGGCAGAGCAAAGCCCACAGCCAGCTCCAAGGCAGAACAGCAGTGCTGAAGAACACTTCCATATGTCATTTACAGCCACTGAATACCCTCTTGGTTCCAGAAAAGACGTAAGTCAGAGACACATTCACTTCCTCACACCTTACCTGCTGCTTGCTGCTCCTGCTGCCTGTGGTACACCAAAGAGTAGACCTCATCCCCGCTTACGACATTCACTGAAAGAGAAGAAAGTAGGCATAGTGACACAATCCTTTCTTCCTGCCACTTACCTCACTCCATGCCTACCACCTGTCACCACGAAGACAGATGTGCCATCTGTTGGTGGCAGCTGGGGCACAGCAGGCACTGGGTGGTCTAGCAGACTCCAACCCACTGCTCCTTCCTTAGCCCCCTCTAGCTGCTTGGGCCAGATCCTTTGGGAAAGCTCACCATTTTCGTATACAGACTGTTCCTGCAGTGGGGCAGCTGAATTGACGTAGTTGGACACCTGTGGCCCAGGGCTGGGAGGGCTCCTGCAGACACAGAAGCACAAGCTAACTCTGTGGGATAGCATCCCAGATGCCCCAGGCCTCACCATCCAGCGTTGTGAGAAAAAGTTGAAGGAGAGAAGCCTTTGCTCCTGAGCAAATACTGACTTCTGGGAAGATTGACAGTGAGCTCCACTGTGTGGGACAAACTCTGTACCTGGGCTGAGCAAGGCCTGGCAGAGCAGCCGTGGAGTGCACAGCCCCTGAGCACAAGTCCACAGGGGCTCAGTGGGGTGTCACCCACACCTAGAATAGGGGCCCCTCCCACCACAAGAAGAGTATTGATTCCCCCCGATGGAGAATAGGCTGCTAGGCAGCGCAAGAAGCCCAAGGAAGGGAGAGAAGACAGTGGACTTGCATGTACAGGACTCTGTACCCCTGGAAGACCACCACTCCCATTTGGGAAAATAATCTGATTTTTGTTGGCATAAACAACGGCACAGTATAAAAATAGGTCGACTAGGCCTTGATGTCCCCAGATGCGAGTGTTTCAACAATATTTTCCTCCTCTGAACTAAAGAACTTTGCCAGCAAGTTTTCGGGACAGTTATCACTCTCTGGCCTGAACTACGGAAATGTGCTTGTATCTTAATACCTCAGAGATACTTCTAGGATCTTGGGACCCTGCTTTCCTGCCTCATCAGAATGACTCACAGACCCCAGGGATTGGCTAATGGATTGAATGAATCAATTCATTGGTGAATGTGTGAAATGGGTCAGTTTAGTGAGGGAGGTGAATCAGGAAGAATGATGGAAGAAGGATTTGAATGAATTAGTTCATGTATAAATGAAGAGGAGTAGCACACAGACCCTGTTACCAGTGGGAGAACTCCGGAGTGGAAGTTGGAATAATAACATATACAACAAGCGTATGAGAAACGGCAACTCGAAACCGTGAAGATGGGTTTTTCTGCCTTATCGGCGCACACGGAGGGAGCAGAGCCTCACCTGGATGGGTCCCCAGACGGACGTCTTCCTACAAGTCAAGCAGATGAGCAAACACATCAAAGGGGGAATCTGTTTGTCAATTTTCAGGTGGCCCTTGTGGGGGGACTGCTCCTCAGGCCTGCCACTGCGTGCCAGAGGGCAGCCTGGCCATCATTTACTCAGATTCTCCACTTTGCCGGTGAAGAGACTCAGTGCAGAGCAGTTAGCGAGCTTCCCAGGCAGTTCATCCCAGAGCAAGGACCTGAGCCTGAGCCTCTGAACCCGGACACCTATCCTATTTTTTGCTTTGGGTTTTGACAACACACCACCTACTCTTCCATGACAAGAGCCCTCAGAAGCAGGCACAGGCACAGCCAGGTTACAGATGGCGTGAGGTGCCCCAAGATGCAGGACACGCTTGGAATCTCAATGAGAATCTCACATCGTCTCCATCTTGGAGAACAGGAGCCCAAGATTAAATGCCCCAATACACATGTAATTACCAGTTGTGAGCCAGGGTGAAGCTAAATAACTTAGGGCTCTGAGGAAGAACAAAATGAGAGAATCGTAGGCTGTGTGGCTGGGCGAAGCCTGTGGGGGAAAAGGACATTTAAGCTGAGAAGTAGGAGAGATCCGGCCGTGAGCAGACGTGAGGGTGCGTGGAAGAGCACGTGACGATGCTCTGGGGGGTGAGAACGGAGGCACTGACTCTAACTGGGGGGTGGTTGGCAGGGCTGGAGTTGCTAACTGTGTTTCTCTTCCAGTAGCTAACCAGTTACTTTAAATAGAGTCAGAGTTTTGGGTAAATATCAGATCCCAGAAGCACTGGACACCAGCTGAATCCCAACGGATCACCCACAGGGGGTGGGGGACTCGACCACAGACACTGAACGATAGCAATGGGTCCTGCTCCCGTGCTGGGGTCAGGAGCAGATCTGCAGGCTGGGGGGCTGGCAAGATATGGCCTCCCCCCACAGCGTTCCTGTCCCCAATCCGTCTATTTCTGCAAAAACAAAGGTCACAGTTACAAAATAGCAAAATCTATAAGTACTAACCTATTCTTTTCTTGAGCCAACAGCAGAGCAATAGGGCCATAATGGTGGGACCAAGGGTACCAAGCAGCCCCTCAAGGATTCCTGAGGCGAGAAGTTCCTTTCTGTCCTCCGTAGGCACTGAGGGGAGAGGTCTGCCCGTGAGCCACCCTGCCGGAGGGCTGGCCTTTGGAGAGCAGACGTCTTGGGGGTGGACTGAGGCCAAGGTCTGCTCTTCCTGGGCGTGGGGGTGGGGGTAGCAGGACTGATTTATGTGACTTGCAGCTCGTCACCCTGATGGCAGGAGAGAGGCACAGCCTTCGCGTCCTCTGTGCCCCTCACACACACCTCCCAGGGCAGCCCCACCCTCAGATGTGCCATCGTTGGTAACACAGCACCAGAAATACTGTGAGGTCAGTAAAACTCTCCAGGATTTTGGAAAGGGACATCGACCAAGACGGTTCAGTAGCCTGAGCTGTACCTGTGACGCTGAGTGCCACCGCCTCGCTGCGCTGGGCCCCCAGGCCGTTGTCGGCCTCACAGGAGTAGTTTCCAGAATGTTCCTCAGTCAGAGAGAGGTTGACGGACGCTCCTCCTCCAGAGGGGGCCGAGCTGCTCCCCAGGGTGGCATCCTCGTGATAAAACCGGTACAGGATCGGGGGAGAGCCGCTCTGGGCCTCACAGCGAAGCTCCACCACGTCCCCCACCACGGCCCGGGCCCCGGGAGCGCTGAGGGTGAGGACGGGGCGGGACACTGGACCTGAGGGAGACAGGGGCTGGCGGAGAGGGTCTCCATACCGTGACAGACTCGTAATCCCCGCGCACAGAGGCTCAGCCCCACCGGACTCCCCCGCAGTGCCCCAGGGAAGGTGGCGTGCAGCGGGTGGGGATGCTGGCAGGACAGAAGCTCATGGAACTTACTTCCGACAGTGACGCTCACCAGCTCGCTGATGCTGGGGCCGTAGCCATTGTCGGCCGTGCAGTAGTATTTCTCTGTGTCACTGTCGGTCACCGCCGGGATCTCAAACTTCGCGGTCAGTGAGCCCTGGGTCCTTGTTTCCAGGTTCAAACCCAGGGCCCCTCTGTACCAGGAGAAGGTGATGTCTCCTGTGCCCTGGGTGGCCAAGCAGATGAGGACCAGCTTCTTTCCCTTCTGCACTTGTCCCCCTGGAGGCTGTGTCTCCAGGCTCACACTCCAGACAGGGACTCCTACACAAACACAAGGTGACACCCGGGGTGTGACCGTCCTGAAAGCACAGGTCTTGGGTAGAGTCGATAACTGATGCAGTTCAGTGGTGGTGGGTGGTGGTGTTCTGGGGGGGCGGTTGCTGCTGGCTGGGGTTGGCCTCCGTCAGGACGGTGGGCGGGTTAGAAGGCCACACTGTCACCACGGCGGCTGCGTCTCCCCCCACCCCCAGGGCAGTGGGGCTCCCAGGACTCTGGCCTCTCTGACCCACGCTCTGCAAGGCACGGGACTCGGGTGGCCACAGTACAGATGGCTGATCAAACTGTCGGGGCTGGAATACTGGTCCCACGTCTCACTGTGGGGGCTTGATCCAATTGCTTCACTTCTGAGACTCAGTCTCCCATCCAGACAAGGCAGGGGGGATACTAGTTATCTCCTACAGTTGGGTTGGTCCCATGACCTAAAGCACACGGGGCCTAGAGCGGTTCTTTGTTCTGGTCCGGCCTCACCAGTGCTGAGTTTTGAGCAAGGGTGGGAAAGCCAACCTTCTGGACGTATTCCACATCCTCTTCCCGGCACCACGGACGCATCGTCGTCTGAGGATGGGGGAGGACGTTAGCGTGCCCCCCGCGACGCGGAGTGACTCGGCTCAGTCACAGAACGCCCCCTTCTCTTCCTCTCTTTCAAAACCAAGCGCCGGCTTCCCCTCCCATAGCCTCGTGCCCGAAGCCTGCCCTTACCGTGCGGGTCTGGGGTCTCCCTTCTCGGTAGCTCCCGTGAGTCCCCACCACCGCCACACGTGTCCCCCCGGGGAGGCGGCGTGATTACGCAGCGATTCGCTCCCGCTCTCCAGCACAGGGAGGACGCCATGAGGGGTTCCTAAGTGCTCTTCCGGGCACTTGAATGGGGTGAGCAAGAATCGGGGCAGATCCTTTAAAGGACTTGGAAGGAGAGAAGCTCCAGCACATCTCCACCAGCTCCTCCCCCACCCAGGGAAGAGCAGCCTCGTGCCCCTGGTCCTTGTTAGTGCCCCGGGCAGGCCCCTGCGCTCACCTTGCACCTGTATCTGGATCCTGGGGCTGTGAGTGACTCTGAGCCCCAAGGTCTTCGCTTCACACCAGTAGGACCCCGAGTCTTCCCTCCACACGGTGGGGAGCTGGAGCTCCGGGGACTCGCTGCAGCCCTGCCCCAGGGCCCCGCTGTCTCTGAAGAAGCAGAACTGGGGAGGGGTGTCCGGCTTCCAGGAAGCGGCCTGCATCTCGCAGGTCAGGATCACTGAGCTCCCTTCCTTGGGCCGAGAGGGCCTGGCTGTCAGAAGCAGCGCTAGAGAGAGGGACGAGAGATGGACCCCAGGTCAGTGGGTTTCGGAATTCCTGCAAGAGGCACACTGTGCACTCAGGGTTTGGCACAAGGCCACCTGGGTGCAGAGACGAGCCCCCCCACTCCAGCACGGCCTGCCCCTGGGCTGTGTCTCCTCCCCCCACAAGCAACCTCTACCTCCCGCCTGGTTCCCACTCTTTGACATTTCCGTCCACGAATTAAAAACACCTTTTGTGGAGACAGGGCAGGGTACCGACCACTGTTATCGGAGTTGGTGCAGCCTGGCATTTCAGGAAAAGTGAGTGTGTTTCATTCATTCTTGTCGCAAACCATGTTGGTTACCTTCTGCTCGCTCCCCCTGGCATCCCAGAGCCACACACTGTCCTTCAAGGACAGAAAGTGACACAGGACGATTGGCCAGTCGGGGAAAGTTTAGAGGAATTCAGTGCCTTCTTGACTGAACCTCTCCTGCCCGTGTTACTGCTGGTCTGAATGGAAGGAACAGGCGTGTGCGCGCCTGAAAATGCGACCCGCGCACGTCCCGCTCCCTTGCTCTGGGACTCCGGGCGAAGCTCGTGCGAACCCTGCTCAGCAGGGTCAGTTTCAGTCTATACCCTGAGCCTCAGAGATGTCTCCGTTTTCAGCCATGGGGGCTCTTCTCTGGATGGACTACAGATGGGCAAAGCTGGGTCCTGCCTCCCCTCCTCTCCATCTGCCCAGATGCAGCACCCGAGGAGACATCAAATCCCAGAGGACACTGGTTCTTGAAGTATGTGTTTATCCAACCTCAGAGCTTCTGCTCACATAAAAATGCCAAGTGTTCGGGATCCCCAAGAGGGGGCTGCTGCCCCAAAGCCTGTCATCCTCAAGCCTTGTTCCCGGGGTGCTTTACCCGGGGACTTTTAAAAGCTCTCTTCCAGGGCTGGTAGTAGAATGTTCGCTCCGGGGCCTGGAATTCGTGGCCCTGGGGGTGGTCTTCTCTCCTGGGAAAACTGCAGTCCCCAGAGGACTGAGGACAGAGAAAAGAATACAAAAGCCACCTAGGCATCTGTTTCCCACTCTTCTGAATGGGGCTGGTAGCATGGAGGGGGACACCAGACAGGGCACTTTGCAAGGACTGGAGCTCAGTCTTGCAGTTCCAAGCTGGTTTCAGATAATTATTCTCAGAGACTCCCAAGCAAACCTGGCAAATTCCTGGTAGTGGAAGCTTTGTTTCTTCTGGATGTGGATTTGGATGGGGCACTCATGGGGTAGAAGCAGGATCAGGCACAGAGCGTGCTGGCATTAGCCCACAGCTTGAGTTCCACTGGATGAACGTTGGGAGAGCATCCCAGAAGCCCAGGCTGGTCCTGAGTGTCTCTGCAGGGCCGTGCTCCCCAGCTGTGTGCGCGGTCTGTGTTCTTCGGGGGGCAGGAAGCTTCTCCGAGCCCTGTGGCTAGTATTTTATGGATAAGAGAGCAGCTCTGACGTATCCTGGGCTGAAACACTTCAGTGGAAGATTCCTCCTGGGGGGAAAACTTCCTCCTGTCTTCGTCAGGTAGAAGCAAGACTTTGAACCAGGGTCAGAGCGATGGCGGGATTGCGTAACCGAGTGAGCGGGAGGTGGCAGGGTAACGTCTGTGGCTACAGAGCAGGGCTGGAAACGGGAGCGGGCAGAGCACTGCTCTGCTTCCCGTGGCCCGGGACCAACTGTCATGCTCTCCACAGATGGCGGCGTCTGCTCCATCGCTCCTGGGCCGGCACCCTAGGGGGAGGACACAGGGGCCTGGCAGCCCCCGAGGCCGTGAGTCTTCTAACGTCCGTCTCCACACTCTGTGACTTCCTGTGAAACAGCATCTCGCTTCCTGAGCTGCGACTCCCCACAGAAAGGACGGTGGTTTTGAGAAGGTGGGGCCGGGCCTGCTCCCCTCACTGAGCAGCCACGTGTCAGGTGCAGAAACTGGCCTGAGCACCAGCCGCCGGGTCCCCCGGGAGCCGCTGTCATGGGAGACCGGGCGTCATGGCTGTCACCGGGTGGCAGACAGCGTCCACGGGCCTGCTGCACAGACTGGGCCGTGAAGAGGAGAGGGCCGTCCTACTCACCTTCACTGGCTGGTGCGCAGGGTGGAGCTAGGAGAGAATTCAGGAGAGGTCAGTACATGTGCAGACCCCAAACACGCAGCCCTGCAGCCCTGCTGACCCTCCCCAGTGCTGCTCTCCACGCGCCCTCCCTCCTCCTCCCCTCGCCCCTCCTCTCCCTCCCCCTCCTCCCACTCTCCCTCCTCCTCTCCCTCCTCCCCTCCTCCCACTCTCCCTCCTCCTC
>LNAC01000221.1:1605296-1716349 GCA_002007465.1 Ailurus styani
CTACCCCCCACCCCCTCCCTCCTCACCCTCCCTTCCATTCTCCCTCTCCTCTCCCTCCTCCCCGTCTCCCAACCCCTCTCCCTCCTCCTCCACTTCCTCCCCCTTCCCTCTCTCCTTCTTCACTCCTGCCCACTGTTCTCCCCCCTCCAACCTTCACCTCTGTTCCTTCTCCTACATATTCCCCATCACCACATAATTCCTTTTGTGATCAGGAAATCCTTCCCAATCATTGCTCCTATCTGAGGTTGGGAGGTGGTGCCTTTGCTTGGCAGCTCCTTCAAGCCCAGGACTCTCATCCTCTCAAATGTCCAGATGGCCCCACGCCGGGCTGGCCAACCACAATGACAGCAGCCAGGCTCCTGCTCTTGGTGCCCTTTATTCACCAACGTCCCAGCAGAGGAGGGTCCGCAGAAGGAATTCCGATTTCTCTAAGGGTCCTTCCATACCTCAGGGGTTTGACTATAGTATTACAGCATAATGATCAAGAACAGAACATCCTGGGGAGACGCAGGCTCTGCAGCCAGAAGACAGAGCCCGGAAGCCTGCCTCTTCCCCTTACACGCTGTGCTACCCCAGAGAAAATGCTTCACCTTTCTGTGTTCTGCTTTCTTTTTCTGTGAAATGCAGGTAACACAGACCTCCCTCACAGCGTTTCTGTGAGGATTAAATAAACTCACATCCATAAAATGCTTAGAATAGTGCTGGGAATTTATTTAACATTCAGTAAATATTACTCATTACTAGTACCTGTTTGAGCCCATGTTTAGTTTGAGATGTGTAGCCTGCTGTTTGAGCTTAAAAGCTGATGTGAATAATGTGTTCCTCATGTAAGAGAATGGAATCTACGGGGCTAGCATGAAAATCACATTTTTTATCCATCCGTACTACAAATAGTTTCAAGCACTTACTGCATGCCAGGCATTGCACATGGGACTGGGGTTACAGGAGCGAATGTGAAGAACTGTTTTTGGTGTCAAGGAATTTAGGGAGAGAGAGCCCATTGAAAAATCAACATATAGCCTGATTTCAGAGAGCGTTCAATGCTTTAGGAGAGATGAAGCCAAGATATAAGTTCAAGTACCTTAGGACCATCTTGACTCTTTGGATAGATGTCAACTGAGTAGAAAACAGAATGAAGATAGAGAGCTGCCTTCTGAGTGTTTGGGAAGGACCATCCCCAAGAGAGAACTAGCTAATGCAAAGGACATGAGAAGGAATGAAATCGTGATGGGTGGGGAAGAGAAGGTGATGTCCCTGGAGCTGATAGAGGGGCAGCGGTGGGCACTGGTGTGGTGGAGATGGCCGGAGCTAGTCACGGAGGGCTTCCGGACTTGGCGCCAGGTCTGGATTTCATTCCAGGTAGGATGCGGAGCTGTAGACAGTTCTGACTCCACTTAAATTTGTTAAGTCACCCTTATCCTGGGAGAAGGGCAGACCATCATCATGCAGGGAGAAGCAGGGAGGACACTAGTGACAGTTTAGTCTGGAAGACAGAGGACACCAGCTTGGGCTAGGCAGGACCACCTATGAAGGGCCAGATTCCAGGATAAATTTGAAAGTAGAATCAGGAAGGGTTACTTATAGATTGGAGGTCATGTGTAGAGGAGAGAGAGGAATGAGTGTAAGTCCTAGATTCTTGGTCGCAGTCACTGGAAGAGTGGAGGTGACATTCGTGAGCACGGCACAGTCACCCAGAGAAGCAGGTTAAGTTGGGGGTAGTCACGGGAGATCAGGACATGCATTCGGCCATGTGGAGTGTAAGGTGTCTACGGGACAGCTGAATGGCCGTTGAATGCATGAAAGGTGCTCAGAGGATAGACTAGAGGTGGGGAAATAAGCTTGAGTTGAAGGTCAAAGCAGCACAGGAAGTATCTAAACTGGGTTGGGGAAGTGTGCATGGGTGGAGCGTGAGGTCTGGGCACCAGCCTTGGGAAACTCCAACCTCTGATGGTCAGGAAGCAACGGGTGTTGAGTTAGAAAGAAACCAAGCAGTGTGTGGTGTTCCAGAAGCTGAGGGAAGAAGTGCTTCCAGAAGATGGAGCCAAGGACCACGTGTGAGAGGCCAAGTTAAAGGAAGCTGGAAACAAAGCCCCGGCCAGGGTGACGGGGAAGGGGTTGGTGGTCCCAGCAGGGGCAGGGGTAGGGATGCAAGGTGAACAGTCGTGGCCGAGGGGAGAAGGACCTGTCAGCGCCGAGAAGGAGCCAGCAGTCGCCAGGGCTTAGGACCTGGGAGGGTTTGATCCCAAAGGGATGGAGGCCAGGAGGGAGTGTTTGAGGAGATGGAAATGCTCTGCATCTTGATGGAGTTGGAACTCACATGACTGCAAATCCTTCCAGATGATCAGAGCTGGTGTATCATAAAAGTGAATGTTACGGTGATTTAAGTTAAAAATGAGTTCAAAACAGGGAGGGCAGGAAGCAATGAGGCAAGCCCAGCAGCTCTCTGGAAATTTTGTGAAAGGGAGCAGAATGCTGTCAAGGCACATTTCCATCATTTTAGGGGAAAAGACAATGGTGGTGTGTTTGTATATGTATGGGACTAACCCAGGATGAAGAAACATGGTGATGGCACAGGGAAGGTTCTGAGAAAGTGAGAGCATCGGGGAGCCCGGTGCATATGGGAGGAGTCCCCCCTGCACGGGAGGAGGGATGGTGGTGTCCTGACCAGGGACACATGGCGGGGGCCGGCGGGTTCACAGCCACAGAAAGGTGAGGACATTCTCTTCTGATGGCTTTCATCTCCTCAGTGACATGCAGCAACATTATAAACTGAGAGTAAGAAGGAAGGGTTTGAGGAGACAGAGAAGGTGGGAGACAGTGGTCTGAATGGGAGGCACCGAGTAGGAAGGTGTAGGACGGTCACCAGCCGTGCCGGGGCCACCGGAGATGTGTACCCTACATTTAAAGGGATGTGAGTCAGTGGGATGGTGTCTTTCATGTGAAGTCACATGCAGCTGCTTAGGCCCTGGTGTGAAGCACACAGAGAAGTGTGTTGATGGAGGGTGTAGCCAGGGGAGTGTTGTGCCAGCCCCGGCATCTGAGCGGAGAGCTGGGGGCTCAGAGGACGGTAACAGGCAGTGAAAGACCCCAGTTCATGGGCTTGAGAAGAGAATTTGCAAATGCCTTGTGGTCATCGGTGGGGTAGGGGTGGGGTGGGTAAAACAGGGATTTTAAAAGCAAGCCATTGTTGCCGATGATCCATTCTAGGTAGGGATGAAGAGCCAAGGACAGAAGACAAAGGAAATGACGTTGACAATGAGGACAAGGAATGAAGAGCCCAGTTTGTTGTGTGAGTCATCCCGCAGCTCTCCACAGCACCAAGAGCAGAGACAGAGTTCATATTGGAAGGAAAGACAGACACTCAACACTTCCTATGAGGTAAAAAGTGAAATGATAGTTTTCTTCAAACACCTGGCTTTCCAGTCTTTGCCACCTGCTGCCCGACTCTGAGCCACGGGTGGGAGGCTGAGGGCTCGGCATCCGTGGGCGCAGGTGGAGACCTTGGGAGGTCCGGCCCCAATGTCCTACTCACCACACATCAGCAGCAGCAGCCCCAGCAGCATGAGGACTGGGTCGGGGCCTGTCCCTGTAGATGCTTTCTCCGCGAAGGAGGAATCCAGCTTGGCAGAGGGTTGAGGCCGTCGGGATGGCAAATAGAAGAGCAGGAGCCGTCCCAAGGCCCACCTCCGTTTCCTCGCCGCTGGGGGCTGAGACCGCTAAGGACGCTCCTCCTTGTAGCGTCGCTCCATGTCCCCTTGGTGAGAGTGCACTTAGCACTTCAGGGCCCGCCTCGAGAGCCCACGGCTATCTCAAAGCGCGGTTCCCAAGGGCGGTTTCCGACTTTGATGAGCGGTCCTCAGACTGCGGTCCCGCTGAAGGCAGCGGGTCCTCTCCCGGCTGGGAAGGCTGTCCCCTCCACTGCACGCTCCAAGTTCTCCACAGCCGCACAGTTCACGCTGGGCGTGAACGGCCGAGCCGGGCTCTGATGGGCTCTCACCGGGGTTACGTGCAGGGTCGGACGGACTGTGATGGGTTCAGGGTCAAGCTGTTCGTAAGGCACTGGCTCGCACCTATATTTAACCTTTCACTGGGTAGTAGTCAGTGAAGCAGAAACAGGTGAAAAACAGAATCGCAGGAAATTATGGCCTGGGGGGATGTTTGTAAGTGAAATACAGGAAATAAGCTTATGCAAATTAGCGTCTAGGCACTGGGGACAGTTTGCCATGATCGTCAGGCATGTGTGATGGCGGCCCTCCCTCCCCCAGATAGGGTGAGTGTCATCTGTCCCATCCGTCCCTGGAGCACACTGGCACGCCCGGTCCTTGGCCCCCGGAGCCTGCATGGAATTCAGACCACGCTTAGAAAGAATAAACCATCTTAGTTTCCAGCATTTCTTGAGTCTTTGAGGATCTAGGATTAAGAACCAGATGACGTGGAAGCAAAGCTATTAGGGGACATGGCGAGACTCATTCAGGGATGACGACCAAGCGCGGGTGTGGAGCTCCAGCCCAGCCGCGCTCAGCAGAACCTCAACTGGCCTGCGGCCCTCGGTCAGCCTGGGCCAGGAATAAGTGTTTGCTGTGAGCCTGGAAACGTGGGCGTAGTCAGAATCACAGGAAATGTAGCACGTTTCTGCAGATTTGTGGCTGGACAATAACGTGCCTTATCACTTTAGTTCCACCTTCAAGTTAGCATGACCCTTGTATTTATAGGGCCTCTGCCATGGACTGTTAGGGGTACACATCCAGTATTCCTCATGATTCCATAACGGGACAGATTTTCTTCTCCGTGCCTCGGGAAGAAAATTATCAAGGGGACATGACTTATTTGGCTGATAAACTTAGGAGAAGCAACTGAGCGAGTGTGACTTGGTGCCACGTGGGTTTTCTCCCTGAGAAGCCAGGTCTCACCATGCTGTCCTTGGTCACCCTCCAATACCAGGGTCCTTCCCTGCTGCAGAGGGCCAGGGCTGTCCAGACGTCTGTGATCCGGATGGTAAACCTTCCTCGTGTAGTGCTGAGTTCTGAGAACCCACTGAGGCCACATAGCTAAGCCACTTCCTCCAGAGTAATTTTTACTGGTGAGAAATGTGAAGTTTGCCTCCTTCTGCATGACTCCCATTGCCTTCCATTTGTCCTGCACTTGGGTGAGTAAGAACGAGGTGTTACCTGTCCCCGGAAAATGGCAGCATCTGCCATGCACTGTCCTGCAGTCTGAGGATCTGGAGGTGAGAAATGCATGTTCCTGAAGTGCTGAGAATTCAGTGTGGTAGGCGAGAAAGATTTATGGGCAAACCCAACCCTGGGAAGTGTGAAAATCGTGATGACTGAGCTAGTCCTGGTAGAGCGGTAAGAGCGGGTGTTGGGAAAGGGGAGGGTCTGCAGAGGGTGTGATGTCTGAGCTGCTTTCTGAGGATGACTGGGGTGTCTGCCAGCTGTCCAGGTGGGGAAGGACGCTCTATGCAGAGCAAAGAAAGCAGGCACACTTGAAGTCATGAAACAGCGAGGTGTTTTGCTGAAATAGTTGAAGCTCAATTGTTGGAACACAATTTGAAGAAGTACCGACAGCATGAGGCTGAAGAGACAGAGGGAGGAGGAGAAACCGTGGAAGGTTTTGCGTGCTCTACTAAGAATGTGGGATTCTTCAGGGAGGGGAGAGGGGCCGGCTGGGGCCCAGGGGCTGGAGAAGGGGCCTCCGGTTGGAGGGAGCAGTCAGCCATTGCCAGGAAGTTTGAAAGACACACTGTTTGACCATCCGATTGTTCGCCGAAGCCAGAATTTTGGAATCTTATATAAAACCTACTAACTTTTATATGCTTGAGAGTAATTTTAAAAAATTGTTTTAAAACAAAGCATTTCTGTACAGCACCGCAGCTTTGCGGCCTCTGCCCTGGATGGCATGCGTGATGGTAGGAAAGACACAACTAAACACACAGAAGGTGAAAACTTTGGGGACATACTGAGTTTGCACATTTTGAGGTAGAAAGTTTACTCATTTTACAAATTAGGAACCTGCCACTCAAAGATGTTGGGTAATTTTCAAAGCTTTCCCCGTGACAAGAGCTAAGGTTGGTGTGACTGCCTGCCTTCATCTTACCCTTAGTTGAGTCCACCGTCCGAGACAACAGCCCCTGACCACAGGTGGCCTCTGAGTGCTTGAAGCCAAGCTAGTCCAAACTGAGATGCACTGTGAGTACAGTTCACATGCTGGGTTTTGAAAACTTGAGAAAAAAACCCAAAAGAAAGTGAAGTGCCTCATTAACAATTTTACATCAATTACATGTTGGATGATAATACTTTACATATAATACATTTAAAATGTTAAGATTAAATTATTAATTCCACCTGTTTCTTTTTCTTTTTACTTTTTTCCAGTATGGCTACTAGCTAATTCTACATTCTACCCACGACCCACATTATGTATCTACTGGACGGAGAGGCCCAACCATGATGCTCAGCAAGAAGAGGCCTTCTCACTCAGCCCACAGCCGGACTGCAGGGAGCACTGGACCTTGGTCATTGCCTGTGTTAAGTCCCCACAAGACGTGATGCCCCCGTGTCCGAGTAGAAGAAAAGAAACCCTAAGTGGGAAAGCCTGAGTTTGGGGAGGAGTAGAGATGGCAGCAGTTCCGAGGAGCACGCTGGGTCCTCCCTCAGGAGCATTTCAGAGAGGAGGACCTTCTTGCAATTTTCAGGGCAATGCTATGAATTCAAATCAAACTGTAAGCCCATCCTGTAGAATACTCATGGACAAGCCGGCAGATGGGGAGAGAGAGCATGGGGGAGGCGAGCTCTGCCAACAGTCTTGATGGGAAGGTGTCACGTCCGTTCTGAGAACTGGCTGATGACCCCATCGACATGGGAAAGACCCCTGGGAGCCCTGGCTGCTTGGAGGAGCCAGGGACCATGAAGCAGCACGTGCCAATGGAGGCTGAGGGTAGCGACTCTGTAGCTGCCCCAGGCTACATGAAGGTGTATGTGCCGAGACAAGGGGTGGGACAAGCAGGGTCACAAGGCACATGCAGCTTGCAAGCCCTACCTCGCCTACCCAGGGGACAGTATTCCACTGATGATAGCACGATGGGGTTGCCCACAGCGTCTTCTGCTAAGACAGATCTGGGAGCCCTGTGTGCTGCCGAGGCCCAGGACCCTGCCAGACAGCAAGTCCAGGTGGCGCTGATTGTGGCCAGTCTGTCGCTGCTGGCTCAGTGGGTTTTCAGGGTGGGGGCCCTCTGTGTACTGGAGACTTGGCAGGAGGCCGCGGCCAGTCCTCAGCCCCATGGGCCCACAGGGCCTCACTGGCCCCAGA
The DNA here is from genome assembly GCA_002007465.1 of Ailurus styani. Classification (NCBI taxonomy): domain Eukaryota; kingdom Metazoa; phylum Chordata; class Mammalia; order Carnivora; family Ailuridae; genus Ailurus; species Ailurus styani. Next base: position 1,612,605 of record LNAC01000221.1, read on the forward strand.
CTGGAAGAACAGGTGCACACTGCGCAGGTGTGGGCCCAGGAGTGTGGAATGCCTAAGGATCTGGACCCTGGCAAGGGTGTCAGGAGGGTCTCTTGTGGGAGAGGGTATAAACCAACTCACAATCCCCGACCTACCCGGGCAGTCCTCCCCCCGAATGCAGAGCTCCCGGTGAGTGGCCGCGTGGCCAGGGGCGCTGGCTGGCCTACCCTCTGGTGAGAGGCCCCTGGGAGAGACGGGCGGCGTGTCTGGGAGGACACAGCGGTGTCTGAGCAGCGCAGCCCCGGTCACACGCTGGCCTGCCTGGACTCTGGCGTGTGGTTTCATCCGAGCCCGCTGCGGACGTGCCCTCTGCCCCGACAGCAGGCCAGGGTCAGCCTCTCGGTTTGCTCCCCTTCAGGGACACTATTCAGGCGACGTCAGCTCTTGCTTCTGGGTGGGAATCCCCGTCTCTCCCAAGAGCTCTTCCTTTTGTCTGATGGGTTCTCAGGGGATGTATTGGAATGGAAATAAATGAAACTTTAATACAGAGATGGAGGGAAATTTGAAGTTCCTTCTGTGACATTCCAACCCTGTCCACGCTACTGAGGATAAAACAGCTTTTCTGTGACTCAGTACGGGCCGCCCAGTGGGCCTCCAGGTTCCAGCTACTGTGGGGGGAAGGGAATAGGACACTCGTCTGTAGGGAAAATCAGGAAGAACTCATCAGATAAAGAGAGCTGGTCGGATAAAGGCAAAATCTCTCTGAGTATATAGGGTAGACCCCAGAATGTTCTCCAAGGACTTCTCTTCTCTCCTGTGGAGCCAGGAGCTCTAGCGCCCTGCTGAGGAAGAGACAGGAGAACAGGCTCTGTAACACACCTGGTGCTCTCCTACCTGCAGGCAGGTTCTCTCCTACCTGCAGGCAGGTTCTCTCCTACCCAGCGGCTCCAAAGGCCGTCGCTGAGGAGCTGGCACACCTGCTTCCCGGCGGCAGGAAAAGCACACTGCATGGGAGGCAGCCACAGAGACTGTGAGGTCTGCTTTATTAGGCAACAGCAGATGCTCAGCTTCGCCTCAGAGTCCAAGGCTGCTGCGTTTTAGAATTAAGTCCTGAGCTTAGCATCGCTGGGCCTTGCCTCGGACTTGCAGGCACCATGTCTGAGGGGCTACAGTGAAGGTGGGATCATCTGATTGGCAGGAGGCCCAACTCCCGCCCTCCCCCCAACTCCTTCTGTCTCAGCCTCCCCTCCTTTGAGAGGCAGCCCCATTGCCAACACATGTTTCCCTGGGTCAGTTAGAATACACTTGTGAGACTCTTCTTGATAAACAGCAACCACGTTGACTAGCTGTTATGGAGAGTTAACAAAGGGGTTTTATTGCAGGTATTGGGGGTGGGGTGAGCCATGGCTTCCAAGTTCCAAGAAAGCATCCAGAAGTAAAGGACACTGCTCTGCTCCTGCAAGAATGTGCTGTCACTGAGAAGCAGGAGGGCCGTGAGGTGCTATCAATTGTTAGGATCACTTAAAGCATGAGAAAAAGAGCTAAAAGACTCTAAGCTTTCCCCCAAGCTCCATGTAATGGTCTGGTTCCTTTCATGGTCTCTGCAGACATAGATGATGCCCAGCCATGGTCCATACTGGTCAGCACACAGGTCTGGGGATCCCAGGAGGGGTAAGAAGAGGAAGCAGAGGCCAGAGCAGGTGCAGCGGGTCCGCAGTGAGGAGAGGGAGCCTGTGAGCTTGTCTTTCCCGTCAGAGGGCATCAAACAGCTCATGTCTCCAGGCAGTGGCAGGAGTGCTTGGCTCTAGAGCAAGGCAGGGCACAGGGTTCAGATGCCTGCTGGTTGCAAAGAGGGAGGTGGGTACAGCCTACAGCCCAGGGCTCAGGCCAGACCAATCAGGGTCCATGAGAAGCAGGGGGCCCTTGGGACCTGTGGGTTCTGGTCAAACATCAGGTAGGTGAGGCTTCTCTTTGGCAAACAGAAAAGAATGTACAGTAAGTATGGGACATGTCAAAAAGGATTATTTCATTCAAGCTCAATGAGGCTAGGAAAGGAGATTGGGCCCCAGCATAGGAAAGAGAAGCCTTCCCAGACCCTAATCATACACACGTCCCGTGTGAATGTGAGCCAAGTCGGAGTCAGGTACAGACCCCCAGGGGCTCACTCAGCCCGCTGCCGCAGTGTTCCTGTCTGTGAACACATCTCACCCTCACACAATCACGAAACTCTTCGCGGTCAGGGACAAGGGTCTTTCTATTTTACAGATGAAAACAGTTAGGTCCTGAGTAGTTAAGTGACTGTCTAAGATTACAGTCTCAAAATGGCAGCATCAGGACCCAAACTGTAGTCTTCCATGACTCAGCCCCTCCTCGTCTGAGCCCTGGCTGGTCATCAAGCCCTTGGTCAACCTCAGCCCTCACCTGGCTCCGTAGCAGGGTGGTTAAACCAAGCAGCCCTGCATTCCCACCCCGCTTACCAAGCTGGGCTTCAGCCCCCAGGGGCTGAGTTTGCATTTTCTGGTTCAAGTTGGGACAGGGTTTCCTACTTTCCCCCACTGTCCAGAAAGACTGTCTCCTGGGCATTCCCAAAGAGCCCCTCTACCCCAGCCCCATTCCCACAGGTTCACCTAAAATCCATGGAGTGACATCAGGTAGAATGAGGTGGGACCGTCCCCCATAGTTTAAGCTCAGGGTGTGAGAGTTGGGGTCTTCTGGGTGAACACCCCCTGAGTTCAGAGTTATGACTGGTCACTTTAGTCATGTTCTATCACCTCAAAGCAATTTTTTTGATGTTGGAAAATTGTTTATTTTCTCTAATTCTCACTTTGTTCATGGTTCATATAAGGGTGTTGATCCAGGAATTTTTAAAATCTCTCTTGCTCTCACATCAGTAGGTCTATGGTATGGGGTTTATTATTAGTTTATTAGTTTTATCATCATTTCTATTTATGGCTGAAATGCCTCACTGGTATCCCCTGAAGTGCGTGTGAAGTAGGTGAGTACTGTGGTGGGAACTCCCATCCCTCCCTTCCTCCCATGACGTCCCCATGAACTCTGCCCCAGGACTTACCTGCACAGACCACAGCCACGTCCTCTGCATGGTTGCAATTGTGTTGGCCCCAAAACCTGTGCGGGCACTGCTCCAGGGACTTCTCCTTCCCTGAGCAAGCAACGTCGTCCAGCCAGATACGGCCAACCCCGGGGCCAAATCTTCTCCGGTATTTAGCAGTATGAGAGAGGGATGGCCCACAGCCCAACTGCCTGCATACCACTTGGTCCGCTTCTTCTCCCCAGCCATCGTCACAGACGGTGCCCCACTGGCCCTTGTGAAGCACCTCCAGCCTCCCAGCACAGCGGCTGTCTCCTCCTACCAGCTGCAATTCGAAGGGATCTGCGGGCACAGGAGGGAGTGAGGGTGGAGGGAGGCAGGGGGACCAAAGAGAAATTCCTCTACATTCAAATCCCATCAGCACCTGAGACCCTGCACTGTGTTTCCATGCCGACGTCCGCTTCTCTAGGCCTGACCTTGTGGCCCAGGTCCCTTCCTTAACTAGGATCTTCCACTTCTCTAATTCATAAAAATCTAATATTTAATTATAACTTTCAAATAGGTTTTAAAAATCGAAGAGCTCAACAATATATGGAGCGTCATGCTCTGTCCCCATTATGTAGAATCCAGTACACTAATATCACAGTAATCTAGGGTTTACTATTGCTGAAATCACTCTCCTGTACAGAGGGAGGCATTGTTGTCAGCATTTTTAAAAACACAAGAAGGGCCCTGGGTGGCTAAGTCGGTTAAGTGCCCGACTCTTTATTTCATTGGGCTCCATGCTCGGAGTGGAGTATCCTAGGGATTCTCTCTCCCCCTTCTCCCACTTGTGCTCTCTCTATCTCAAATAAATTAAAATCTTAAAAATAAGTAATAGATGAGAATTGAGGAGCAGCACAACTAAGTGACTCTGTCACTGTCCCTTGATGCATGACTAGCTCTCTGTAGACATTGGTTAAATGGAATCCAATTCAGCCAAACACATGAATGAATCTAGTCTCTGAACTCATGGGCTTTACCTTCACATTCCACCCACGTGTCGTCATCGTGGGTGCAGTTGCTTTTTTCCCAGACCCCAGAAGGGCACTCCTGAAGCCTGGTTTCTTTTCCTGAGCATGATGCCTTTCTCAGCCAGATGGGCCCTTGGCCCTGGGTGGCTTTGTTGCAGCATTTCCGGGTCAGCATGGCTCGTCCACATCCCAGCTGCCGGCACACTACCTTGGTGGCTGCAAAGCTCCAGCTTTCTTTGCACACAGTGCCCCACTGCCCTTGGTGCTTCACCTCTACCCGGCCCTGGCAGCGCTTGGGGCCATCCACCAGCCTCACGGTCTCTGGGACTGTGGGAAAGGAAAGAGGAGGTGTCTGTTCAAGCAAGAACATGGTCTTCCCAGAATAGAGCCCCTATGGAAACATCCTTCTGTTCCTGGTGTTTAGTACACTGTTCTAGAGTGCTTAGCATCGCCCTGCAGATGCTTGTGGAAAGGGTTGGATGAGTGAATCGACAGAACAAATGTCATTTTTCAGTTCCATGTGAATTACATTTTTAGTTTTTAAAATTATTTTCACATTTGTATTCTCATGTGTTCCTAAGAGGCAAGTAGAGGGATTTCATAGATGTTTAAAAAATAAAATGCAATAGTAACATACACAATGTGTCCAAGCCCAGAAACTTCCTGGTTCATTTTCGGTATTATCACCCAAGTATTGTGGATTAGCGCTCCCAACCTTCAATCTCTCTAACAAGTAGCAGTGGGATCTTAGCGTCAGGCACAAAGATTTATTGGTTGTTTCTCTGGCAACAGTCTGCAGGGTGACAAAGACAAGGACGAGACCCTCAGGCAAATCACAGTCTAATGGAAAGTGCATGCAGAGAGGGGGTTATTAAAGCACAGGAGGCAAAGCATTGTGTTGGTTTCCTAAGAGCATCTCTTTTCCACTCTTTCATTGGTGGGATCTTTGAGAGCTGGAAAAGCATGCATTGTACTTGGTTTTTTTAGGGGCGAGGACCAGGAAACATATATCACAGCTGGCCAGCTCTTCTTCCCCACACCTGCCCCTGAGCTCCAGACACAGGCTACGCTCTTCAACCAACACTTAGTGGTAGATGGATCTGGCTATGCTTGTGTGTGTGTGTGTGTGTGTGTGTGTGTGTGTGTGTGTGAAGGACAGAAGCTGGCTCTCACGTAGTTAAAACTAAGCTGAATGCATTACCTCACTCAAAGAGCAGGAACAATACTAAGTGAGGATAATGTTCCGCTGCAGGGCCCGTAGTTGCGAAGGGAGAGATAGGAAGGGTGAGGAGCTGGTCAGCCACCGGTGAAGTCCACGGTGGGAGCTAAGACAGGGGAGCGTCGCCCGCGGGTCGAGTGGAACAGGGTGTGGGGCTGTGGTACTCACGGGCGCATATAACTCCTGCGTCCTCCTTGTGGCTGCAGTCGAAAAAATCTTCCCGTTCACAGTGAGACAGGCTCTCTTCCGTGCCACTGCATTTGAATTCTTGGACAAAGATTTTTTGATCTTCCTGGGTCAGTGGCCCATATGAAGTACCACTGATTGCCTTCTTGACCTCTCCACAACCCAGCTCCCGACACACCACGGCTGCATCGTTCTGGTCCCAGCCGTCATCACACACTGTGCCCCACTCGCCGGCCTGCCGGATCTCCAGCCGCCCTTCACAGTGGTGGTTGCCTCCCACGAGCTGCACTCTGGATGAAGACCCTCCAAGGGAATGAGAGCTTGACTGGGCATCTGGAGGATGAGAGAGAACTCAGGCATCTTGGAAATCTTCCACCACTCCCGGGGGGGTGGGGTGTTGGGGGATAAGAAAGGCGGGTTTGAAAAGGAAGTGGAGGGAGAAGATCTTCAGGACCCCACCCCTAAGTTCTGATTCTGCTCCACTCCTAACTTACCCTGCCAAGAAACTCCGCTTCAAGACACCTAGGTATGTATGCTCCACTGCTAAGCAGTGGAAGCCCCAGGTCCGAACACAAGTGTAGAGAGGTGATCTGTTGGGTCATCTTTTCTTGCTTCTCTCTCTCCCCATGGCAGCCAGACTGAGGCAGGCTCTCGAGATACAACTTGGGCTGAACATCCTGACTCTCTTTGTCTCCCAATATCCATGATCCCCCGTTACCCATCCTTGCTGCTTCTCATGACATCTTCCCATGCCCAAAATCCCAGCTCAGAGGAATGCAGAGAGCAGCGGGTGAAGGAAGGGTCAGAGCCTTGACCAGATTCTTAGTCTGGAGGGTTCCGGGGCTCAGGGTAGAAGACAGCCTCCCCAGAACCTCCAGATAAGTTCCGAGGAATCCAGGACATGACTGCTTCCCAATCATAACTCTGAGGATGGAAAAGGCTAGTGGAAAACTTTTTCCTTCTTCCACCAAGACATAGACATAGAGAGGAGATGTCTGTGGGAGAACAGAAAAGAGCCTAGCAGACAACACACTTCTGTTGAGCATATATATACTACATCCCAGGTACTGGCTTATGAACTCAGAGCCCTGCTGCCCTCCAGGAAATTATATGTAAGAGGTCTGGGGCAAACTCACAAGGACTCTGGCAGCCCCTGAGTAACAGCACAGTGCAGAAGAGCTGAACAGTCCGTGCCTCCGTGGAGTGGGGTAGTTGACATAGACAGGTCTGGGCCACATGGAGGGGTCACATGTGACTGCTGGTCTGTGTCCTACCCTATTTCAAGCAGTATCACCTATGACCATATGGGACATGTGGGTGACTCGGGCACTTGCACAAATGGAATATGAATTTGAAGGACCAGATCTTCCACCATTTATCTGGCCTCAGCTCTGTACATACTCCCTAGAACCTGAAATCAACCCCAGAAGAAATTTCTGAGTGAGAAAACACTAAGTTGGTTGACTGCACAGTGCATTAGAAGTTGACATTTGGTTTGTTCATTTGTTTTTATGTCTCCTTTTCTTCTGTGTGTTTTCTGAGGGAAGCAATATGAGAAATGGAGGCTAGACATAGATTTTAAAATTTAACTACCAAAAAGTAAGAAAAGTTTTCATTTTTGCACACCTGCATTTACAGGGTTTAAATATAACTCAAGAAGAATCATCCAGAAATAGCATTTGGGTCATTGCAAGATTGGAGTTTAGACAGGCATTATTGTGTAGCCCAGGAAACTCTAGCTGTCATGATGATGCACATGTTATCTGATTTCGAATTGTAAAATTCTGGCTTTAAATGAGTTTTGTTTTTTAGGGAAAGGAAGATTTAGAAAACCTCCTTAGAAAGAAGAAGTATGTAAGAAAAAAACAGCCTAAGTGTCAAAGAAACCCTGCTGAAAGGAGATTTGAAATCCAGAGAGAAGGGCAGGGGGGTCACTGGGGCAGCTGCCTCCTGGGCAGTGTCCTCTGCCTACTTCGTTGGCTGACAGCTCGAGAGCAGGGCTGGGGCTGGAGAAGCGGTGACCTGGGCCGTGGGAAAGCTATAGAGCCGTGGTCTCTGCACCAGCAGCGAGGACAGCCCTGGACGCCACAAGAAAAAGATCATGAAATCTGATTGATGCACTGAGAAGCCAAGGCAGCAATCCTGAAAGAATTGAATTATATCCTGCTGGCATGGAGCCCCCATGTCCACTGCAGAGTCTGTGGCTGTCCCTCTCTGGTAAAGCACCTACCATCAAGAGAAAAAGACCAGTGGGATAATGTATAAGAAGCTGATGGTCCATGACCAACCCTCTTGAGTCTGGAGATCACAGCCTTCCTCTCGACAGACCCATTCTCTGAGCAGCTTGTGCATGGTCTGTCCAAGGACCCCTCATTCAGGTGGCCAGTGGAGGTTGAAACACAGCTTGTCTGCTGCTTCTCAAACCACATGCTACACACAAGTAGATGCATTTCTAGTTCAAATGTGCCAAGCAGGCTGGCACAGGGACCTGGAATTGGTAAAGCCCAGCAGGGCTAAAGGAAGTTCCTCTCCCAGATATGCCGGCAGGGAGGGAGAGGTACCTTCTGAGCCCCCGAACAAAGTCATCTGCTACTTGGAGGTGGCCAAGAGTTTTAGGCCACAGAGGCCAAGTGGGAGGGAATCCCCTACAGGAAACACCACCCAAATCTCTTCCAGGTTCTGGAGGTGGAAACCCACACACAGAGAGGGTGGACTGAGAAACCAGAGAGGAAACCTACTGAGGTTCTATTGAACTGGAACCTCTCTCCAGGCCCCAAATAAGCATCAAGTTTTCCATCTCAAGAGCTTAGAAGCCTCCCTCTCAGGAGCTCCAAAAGTCTTACCTAGGAGATCAGGTCCGGTGCAAATGGCTGAGGAGAGAAGAAGGGAGTGAATGAGATCATACAGTCAATCCCCAAGCTTTGTTCAAACAACACAACTCTCCAGAAAGTCTTTGCTAGACTTTGTGGGGCAGCTAGAGTGCCGGGTAGAGAGCCTCCAAAGTCAGTCCTAGGGAAAGCTTCTCCTACAATGACCAGCCCCAGAGGACACATGGACACTGGCTGGGAACCATAGAGACCAATTCTACCCACCCCAACATGTTCCCTGTATATATGATGTTGCTCTGCCCCAGGCACGGAGAGATTCACTTTCTCTTCTAGTCATTTATATTAACTGATTACTGCCTGAAGTGGAAGGGTGGTGTGCAGCCTCTGGGCTCCCCAGCAGGGCAGGCAGGAGGCCACGGGGAAGGGGTCTGGTGAAGAAGACAGCAATGCCATGGGGGCAGTAAAGAGCAGGGAAACGGAAGGATTTGTCTGAGTCCCTGGCACTGTGCTGAGGCCGTGCCTAGCACACTTTTCCTGTAAAGGGCCAGATCACAAATAATTTGGGCTTTATAGCTACGTGGTCTCTGTTCCCACCACTCAGCTCTGTCACTGTAGCATGAGAGCAACCGTGTATGTATATGTGTGTGAATGAACATGGCCACGCTACAATAACCCTTTGTTTATAGACACTGAAATTTAGATTTCCCTGTCACAGAATAGTATTCTTCTTTTGATTTTCCCCCATTGTTTAAGAATGTAAAAACCATTGTTAGCTTGTGGGTTGTAGTTTGCTGACCACTGATCAACAGGTCAGAAAGCAGCTCTACCTTTGGTTCCAAACCTGCAGGTTTAAGCATCAGCACATCATAAGGACACCATAGTTTCTCCCTATAAGACCTCCGGGTGATCGGGCTACTCTATACATTAAGCTCCCTTCTAATGCTGCCGAGAGTCCTGAGCCCTGTGCTCATCAATGGTCCCCAAGGCCCTAGGCATTCCGAACTGCAGAACAGTCATGCCCCCCCCACAGCATCTTATGAAATATTTCTAATGGAGCTAATATCTTTGGTCTAGAGCCTTTCAGGCAGATCCAGGAATTTCAGTGGCTTATTCTGGAATATTTTCTTCATTTCCCAATAATTTCATAATAACCCTAGGCTCTTAATCTTCAGGATGTGGCCTCTCTCAGACTCAGTATGACCTTGTCTGTAACTATCTAAAACTCAAGGTTATTTTACATGTAATACCCCACACGTCTAGTAAAGAGCACAAAGCCTGTGTACACGTGATGGAAATGAAGTGTTTCATGCCTGACGTGCAGGTATGAAAGTGAAAGAGCCCAAGAGGGACTTGAAAATTCTGGAGCAGGGTGATGATGGGTAGCCAGACCAGAGAGGCTGCATGAAGGAGACGGCCCTGAAGGAAAGGGAGCAGAGGTGATAGGATGCTCACGACAGGGCAGGGCTACCTGTCAGGTGATACAGGGGATGTACTGGTGTTTAGGAACTTGGCTAGATCCTTACAGAGAGCACATAAATGTCATTGTGAGCTTTGGTGAGGCATGGGGTCATCAAGACAATAAAATGGATGTGACTGATTAGGGAAGAGACCTAGTAGGCATTGTTAGATGCCCCAAGTTCATTATCTCATGAAAAGTCTCCTAAAAAACCTCCAAAGAACCTACTATTACCTTCACTTCATAGATGAAGGTAGGATTCCAGAGAGAGGGGGTAATTTAACAATTCAGACAGCTAATTTAAGAACAAGGATCGAAACTCAGGTCCCTTTGACTCTAAAATCCCCATTTACAGTAAGTTAATCTGGGCGATAAGAAACTGGGGGACCCTAGAGAAACATTATATGGAACGCCTTTGAGAGGAAACTGCACAGTTTGACCTGTGAAAGGTGTCTGTCTTGCTGTTCTCTTCCTTTTCTCGCTCTACCTGCTGTTACCCACAGTTCAGTTGTCTTCTTATAAAGAATACATTTAGGGAAATTTATGTAAAAAGGGAAATGGGATAAACGATGATAAATTTGTCAGTGAAAATAAAGGGAAACAGAAAAAAACTTTGGTGATTAAAGTGGATTATAAATCAGGTATGGATTAAGTGCCTTGAGTTTAGAACTTAGCCAGACACAGAGAAGGCAGGAGAGCAAGTGAAGCCACTCTTTGAAAGGTAGCAGGATCAGCACCAACTGGCAGGGAGAGCACTCTCCTGATCAAGGTTCTGGGGAGACTCTGAAGTCTCAGCCAGCAGGGGCAGAGATACTCACCGAGGATCAAGGAAAATAGCAGAGCCATGAGCCAGGATGCTGGAGATCCTGAGCTGAGATCTGAGATTGAGAAGAGGCCCTGAAGCAGCAGTAGTCAGCTTTGTCCACCAAGTGTGCCTGCAGGACAGAGCAAGGCAGTCCTGTCTGCAGCAGCAGCATGGTCAGAAGCCTTATCAGGTGACCAGATGACCAGAAGCCAATGGGCACAAGGGGCAGAGCTGGTGGAGCTGGACTTGCTGAGCTCAGCATATCCCCAGAGGAAGGGAGGTGGCCAGAAATGGCAGAAAAATGCAGAAAAAGAAAGGCAACTGCCCAAACCCCCAAGCTGTCCTGCCCTGGTTCTGCTATATCTCAGCTCCATCCACCTCTGGAGAATAGAAAACCCAGAGACTGTGGAATATATCTACGGTTGCCCTTGGAGACATCATAATCCACAGTCAAGGTGTCAATCTCTGCATCTAGGTCTGGGTTTTCCTTCAAACCAGCTTTTCTAGCACAAAGCAGAGTGCTTAGCCCATGGATCTGCTCTTCTCCTGTCCTTGCCCTGGTTTATGTCCATCTTTGGAAGCTGAGTAGAAAGAGATCCCCATGGTAATGAAATCAAGTCCTTCTTAGGACCAGAATCTGATGGACAGTAGTCAAGCAGTAAGACCCCCAGTTTTCCCAGCCCCCAACCTCCCCACCTTGTTATTAAGCACCACTGTGCCTCAAGAGCTATCCAAGACTAGACTATGGGAGCACTCAATTACATCCGCTAACAGTGCTCCTGCTGCCCCCCCACAAGGTGGTTTTCCCTCCACAACTACACATTTTCACTTCTCTGTAATATTCAGGCCACTCTGCACAAAGATTGGTTCATTACAGACCACTCTGTTTAGTCCTGTATTTCTTTACCTACTTATTACTGTTTTTAGGAAAGAGTTCTGAGCAGCCTGAGTGCTACAGGAATGTGATGGGTGCAGGAAACACATTAATGAATGGAGGGGTTGGCGCTCCATGGACATGGTCCCATGGCTGTGACAGCGTGTGCAGGCAGCTGTGAGAGAGGAAAGTATATGACACTTTGGAAGCACAGTGGAGGAAATAGTTACTTCTTCTTGGGGTTAATCAGGGACTTTTCAGAAGCGATGACATTTGAGTGGGAGGTGAAGGGTGAGTGGCCTGGAGATTTGGAGCAGGAAAGGCTTTGCTCTGAGTATGGAGATGAATAAAGCAGTGTCATCCACCTCACAGACGAAGACTGGTCTGGAAGGGCTGGGTCTCAGCCTGCTTGATGGTCAGGTGTCCATCAGGGATACCAGTGTCTAAAAGGACACATACCTAGTAGTGCAATTACTGGCTCGTAGGGTAGCTCTATTTTTAACATCTTGAGGAACCTTCATACTGTTTTCCAGAGTGGCTGTACCAGCTTAAATTCCCACCAACAGTTTAAGAGGGTTCCCTTTCTCCACATCCTCACCAACATTTGTTGCTTCCTGTCTTGCTAATTTTAGCCATTCTAACAGGTGTGAGGTGGTATCTCATTGTGGTTTTGATTTGTATTTCCCTGATGGCTAATGATGTTGAACACTTTCTCATGTGTCTGTTAGCCGTTTGTATGTCTTCTTTGGAGAAGGGTCTGTTCATGTCTTCTGCCCATTTTTTGACTGGGTTATTTGTTTTTTGGGTGTTGAGTTTGAGAAGTTCTTTATAGATCTTGGATATCGGCCCTTTATCTGCAGTGTCATTTGCAAATATTTTCTTCCATTCTTTGGATTGCCTCTTTGTTTTGTTGACTGTCTCCTTTGCTGTGCAGAAGCTTTTCATCATGATGAAGTCCCAAAAGTTCATTTTCACTTTTGTTTCCCTTGCCTTTAGGGACGTGTCTTGAAAGAAGTTGCTGTGGCCAATGTTTAAGAGGTTACTGCCTATGTTCTCCTCTAGGATTTGATCGATTCCTGTCTCACATTGAGGTCTTTCATTCATTTTGAGTTTATCTTTGCATATGGTGTAAGGGAATGGTCTAGTATCATTCTTCTATATGTAGCTATCTAATTTTCCCAACACTACTTATCGAAGAGACTGTCTTTTTTCCATTGGATATTTTTTTCTCGATTTGTCAAAGATTAGTTGACCATAGAGTTGAGGGTCCATTTCTGGAGTTTATTTTGTTCCAATGGTCTATGTGTCTGTTTTTATGCCAGTACCTTGCCATCTTGGTGATCACAGCTTTGTAATACAGCTTGAAGTCAGGCAACATATTTATCCCAAAGATACAGATGTAGTGAAAAAATGGGGCACACATACCTCAATGTTGATAGCAGCAATGTCCACAATAGCCAAAGTGTGGAAGAAGCTGAGATGCCCTTCAACAGACGAATGGATAAAGAAGATGTGGTCCATATATACAATGGAATATTACTCAGCCATTAGAAACAATGAATACCCACAATTTTCATCAACATGGGTGGAACTGGAGGGGATTATGCTAAGTGAAGTAAGGTCAGCAGAGAAAGTCAATTATCATATGGTTTAACTCATATGTGAAACATAACCAGTAGCACAGAAGACCATAGAGGAGGGAGGGAAATCTGAAAGTCAAGAAATCAGAGAGGGAGATGAACCATGGGAGGCTATGGACCCCAGGAAACAAACTGAGGGTTTCAGAGGGGAGGGGGTGGGGTGGGGGGATAGGGTAACCGGATGAGGGGTATTAAGGAGGGCATGTGTTGTGATGAGCACTGGGCGTTATACTCAACTAATGAATCATTGGACACTACATAAAAAACTAATGATGTGCTATACAGTGGCTAACTGAACATAATAAATACACACATACATACATACATAAAATAAATATTCACATAGTGGAGGGTCTATTACGAATGGGTTTGTAAAGGCAAATTCCTCATACCTTCACTCTCCAAATTCTGAAATGGTGCAATAACAGACTCAGAATGCAGAAAAGGCTCAAAACACCAGCTTTCCTGTTGATGAATCCTGATTAGATTGTGACTGGGATCCCTGATCCTGTGCATTTACTTTCAGCTACAGGAGTCAGACCCGTCCTACTGAGTTTGCACTTGGAGGAGAAAGGACTTCCTGCGGCCTTTAGCCCACCAAGCAGCAGGGAGCTCAGGCCTCCAGGTTCAGATCTATGTCTCCCCCTCATGTGAAAACTCGAAAGAAAAGGAAGAAAAAATAAAGACAAAAGCTTTCTCACCAATATGATATTTTACCAGCAAAGTCCGGAATGTGAAGAGAGAAAGGAGAGAGCATTACACCAAAGGCACAGGGAGACATGGCGGGATGTGACCCACGTGGAGCTGAGTTCTGACTGCAGCGTGAAGGGGAGCTGGAAAGTCTGGCCCCAGGGAGGCTTGAGAAGAGACAGGGGTCAGTCCAGAGGGAGCCAGTGAGGGTTATCAGGGGTGGGGGGAGGGCTGCCAGACCTAGTTAATGGTAGAATCCATAAGACGGCTTTGCTCTTTGGATGTGAACATGAGGGTAATTAGTGGTTTCAAGCAATTCTCAGATTTCTGGAAGGAAAAATGTGACAGAGGTTGAAAATACCGGTAAATGCCAGCAACCAAAGGTGGAAAGTAGGGGACTGCACATGGTGGGCACAGTGTCTGGGGGGCGTCAGGGGGGATACATTGCTGCTGAGGAGCCAGGGAGGCCGGATTGGACAGAGGCCTCTGAAGACTGGTGAAAGGTGAAACCGTCGTGCAGATGAAGGGGACCCAGGTGAGGGCAATCAGTGTGACTGTTTGCAGTGGGGGGCTGGAAACCCACTTGTGTGAGGGGCACCATAAGCCTGACCATGATACCGTCTCCAGCTGCAGTCACAGGGTCGGGATGAGATGTGGGCCTCACAGATCTGGACTTGGAGGCTCGTGAGGAAAGCATGCTGGGAGGTGATCAAGCTGGGGTGCAGGCCTAGAGAGCAAACTGAGGGGCCCGTGAGACATAGAGGAGTCCAGGAAATGGGCTGGGAAAAGTGAAAACAGAAATGAACAGTGGGAAAGGGGATGTCACTGAGAAAGGGCAGAGATGGGAAAGTTCGGGAGATTTGGAGGGGGGTGATTAAGATCTTAGAGGAGAAGCAGTTCTGGGAAATAACAAGGACCAGGTCAGGGGACTGGGAGGGAGCACAGGTGAGAGTTTCAGAAGCTGGGAGTTTAGGGGATGGAGAAGAGGCTATCAGTAAAAGGCTTATCCAAATGGGGAGATGGGGTGGGGTGTGGGGAGTAGGGGAAGCCCAAGGCTGTGTGAGAATGGATCATTGTCTGGAGGGCAGTGATCCGTGACATACATCAGAGCACAGAGGATGCTCTGAGGAACTCCGCTGAAGAATGAGCTACCTGTTCTGCTGTCTTAGTGCCAAGGTGCAACCCCTCTACAAGTAATGAGTATGCCCATTATTAGTGGTTTCTCTGAGAGTGTGAAACTACCTGAGTTGTCCCCCCCTCATATTTCTAGCGCTTGGCAGGCAATAAATGATTGTTGACTGTGAATGCGTGAATGACTATCGGCAGCCAGAGAACATCACTGAATCTTTAGAACCTTCAGAAGCACCATGTCTTGCCCAATATGTCCACTTTTCCTTGTATGTGCTAGGGGATAAAAGGTCATGAGCTCTCCAGGAGGAGAAACTGGCAGGAAATAAGTAATATGTCCATGTGGGGTCTGCATAATCAAAGGAAGATCTGAAGCTCTAACTGGATACCAAGTCTACAGGAGTCTACCACCATAATGATGGATAGGTTATTTTTCCAGGAGATTAATTGCAATCGCTCTTTGGGAGACAAGGCTTTAATGAGCACCCATCATACGTGGGTCTGGCACTGGGTCAGGTGGGACTGAGCCCACAGGTGAGAGTCACTGGGGTGTACTACCTTGGAGAAGGTGAGAACTAGTATTCTGAGGTGGTTTCCCGAATCACTAGGATTTTAGGCTGGTTTTCCAAAAGTAATTGATCTAGAAAACAAGATTCTGGTGGGTTTTACTGTTCTTCCCTGTGTATGACAGTAAACACCTTGTTAGCTAGTACCACTGATCTCCTTTGTTCCTGTCATATGTTTATCTGCCTCCCTCCCCCCATAGTGTCCTGGATTGAGAAGGAACTCAAAACAGGGAATACATCTGAGACTTGGAGTTGAGGGGGTATAAGCAGAGTCTTCAGTCATTTAGAGTAAAATTGTTCCGTGAGATTCCTGAAGAGATAAGAAGACCTATGTATGGAAACTACAGGAAAATATGTTTTGCAATTCATCATGAAAAAAACCTAAAGACAGGATAGATCGTCCCAGAGAACATGAACTATTCATAACTGTAGGTGTTCAGTCACATGGCCTGTGGATAGATGCTCCATTATTAATGTTTGTTGATCATTACTAATGACTTTTTTGGTCTCCAAGTCTCAGGACTACAAAAACATTCTCAGCCGTGTCAGGAAAAAGTTCCTAAAAACTCCTTTGTAAACAAGCAACAACCTATGAGTCTGGGGGCCAGCGTGCATGCTGAGGGGTAGGCAGGACACCTGGGCTGTGGCCTTCCCCAATAGAGCACCGAAGCCATAGAGGCCTCTCATTTTCATGCACCTGAAATGAGAAATCCAAGAGAGAGGAGGACAGGGGCTGGTGGTCAGAAGAATGGGCCCACAGAGAGGAAGCCTTGTAAACCTGGCTGCCCGCCTCTGCATCCTGCCTGGCTGTCCATGTCCTGCTGGCAGGACAGTAGGCCCAGGGTGTCCTGATGTCCCTGGTGTGCTCTGCCTGGAACTTGGGCCCATGCTTTTCTCCCCTTGCCCAGAACCATCCTAACAAAGAGGCATCACAGTGCAGAGGCTGAGCATGTGGTTTGGAAGCAGGTGGTCCTCGGTATGCTGTTAGCCCTTCAGGTCTCCCTTTGATCAGACAAACCCCACGTGGACAGAACACTTATTTCCCACCAGTTTTTCCTCCTGGAGACCCCATGGCCTCTATCCCCCAGCCCGTACAAGGTAATGTGGGCATAATAGGCAAGAGACGGTATTCCTGAGAGTTCTAACTCAGTTGGTTAATAGCTCTGTGACCTCCAGCAAGATAATTTGGCCCCTTGCAAGTAGCTTTCTTAACTAGGATTTAGACCTTTTTTATTTTTTATTTTTTGCTAGAATGATCAGTTTTCATTTCTGCCTTTTATTGAATAAATATTTAATTTAATCTTGCTTAATCTACTTTCGAGTTCCTCTTTTAAGTGGGAAATCAAAAATGACAGCAAAGCAAGTAGTCAATGGGGTTACACCTCAGATAAGCACCCATCAGGGAAGGTCAGTTTTCCTCCTAGTGCTAAGTAGCCTTCATTAGCTCCTCTCTGACCCAAAATTTATTCCCTGAACATCCCTGATAAACCTAGTTCCTATGAAAGACAGACATTCCCATGTTAGAAAGCCCCTATTCTGGTAATGGAAGAATAAATATTCCAACAGGGCCAGGAGAAGAGGGCAGGAGGAGCTGTCTGATGGGCCAGCCCTGGACTGGGTGGTGTCCCAGGGGTTACTGTGCTGCCTTACCCCAGAGGACATAATCTTAGTCATGAAACGAGCGCTCTGGAACAAGTCACATGCACAGTCTGCTGTGCTTCCTACTCAGTTGTGGGAACACTGCACTATAAAATGCCAATTCTTCCTCACCCAGAAGGTGATGATCTTCATTAATTTGTGTGACCAAGAGGGCCATTTCTGTTCTGTGCAGCCCAGATGTCTTTTCTGGGGTCTATGGATCCTCTCCTGAGTGTCCACACCATCCCGTTCCATGGGATCTGGGTGCGGTGTCTGTTTCCTTTATTTTCTTGTTCTTTATTATTTTCTGGAGCATGTCACCCATTCCCCAAAAGAGGGTGGGAATCGAATGCAGAGATGACAGTGACCTGAGGGGAGGGCACAGAGAAGTAGAAAGGGGACCAGGAGGAGCAGACTGCGGATATTCTCTGTCACTGCTCTCTCAGTGCCCTTGGAGCTGGCAACGAAATTTTAACCGAAAATCTTATTAAGTTAACTAGAAACATTTACTGATGATCTCTTGTGTACAGGCATGTTTAAGACTCTAGAAGGAGGAAGACAGGAGTTAGTGATGGGTTCAAGACAATTATTCACGTAAAGACATAAGTGCCATATTAAAGGTATATCTTGAATGCTACTGCTTAGGTGTGATATTTCTAGAACAACATTTTAAATTCATAGTTCTAGTATATTCTTGTAACTGTTAGAGTATTTACCCTTTCTCTTTGGTTAATTAATTAATTAATATTTTGACTAATCATTCTTTATAATCACACTGATAATCAATCATTAAAACAATATAAAGTACGATTCATAACAGATTAATTTTTAAAGAAATTGTTCATTTGATGTTGACTGTTGATACCTGAAAATATCAGTAAGTTGTGAATAATAAGAAAGTTGGCTAAAAACTCTGTGTGTAAATGGAGAAAACTCCATATAGATGAATATTAATACAGGTACAGACTGATATAGAAGCACAGATACAGACACCGATGTCTTATACCTGTAGAGAACCAAGAATCTTCACACATTAGGAAGAATTAAAATGTTTAATTGGAACTTACTTGATTTTATTTTTTGTTGTGTGGGAGTAGTGTAAATTCTCTAACTTCTCTCATAGCTCCCCCTATAAAAATCATTAGTAGTGCCTCTTTTTGCTCATAAATCTGATTTTTCATACGGTCACATTACGGGCAGAGGCCTTAAGGCCTGGAAACGTGAATGCTAGACCATCTGTTCAGAACATGTTCAAAGACTATGAAACCAGTGGACTGGAGTTTATAATCAACTGTGAAGGTGCTGCGTGCCAACTTGACTTAAAACCCTTTTTGGACATCACCAAGATGGCAACATAAAAGGCTCCTGAACTTCCCTCCTCCCACGGAAACAACAAATATGCAACTACATATGGATCGATTCCCTCTTAGAGAAATCTGGAAACAAGTCAAGTGACTCCTGCACATTATGCAACTCAGAAAATACCCACCCTAAAATAGGTAGGAAAAGCTGAGACACACTCTCACCACAAACCCTCCCCATGGCACAGCACCCCCATTCAAGGGGGGACCTCCTACTTCCAGCTTCTCCTTGAGGAGGAAAGTGTTTGGACCACACATCTAGCACTCCAAATTCTATGGCTTCCACCCAAGGGATGTGCATCCCAATTGCTGAGCTCTGAGAGCCAACAGGGCCATCATTCACAAGACCCACAGGACCATAGCAAACAAGCAGTTGCTAAATCGGTACACTAGCACTTTCCACAGCTGTCTTCTCCCACCCCAGACTCTGTACAGGAGCCTCCTGCCTCCCCAACAAACAAAATCCAGGACCAGACGGCTTCAAAGGTGGATTCTACCAGACATTTAAAGAAGAGTTACTACCCATTCTTCTCAAACTATTCCAGAAAATAGAAGGAAGGAAAGCTTCCAAATATATTCTATGAGGCCAGCGTTACACTGATACCACAGTCAGACAAAGGCACTACCAAGAAAAGAAAAGTATAGGTAAATATTCCTGATGAACATAGATGCAAAAGTCCTAAGAAAAAAATAAGCAAAATGAATTCAATAATACATTAAAAGGATCATTCACCACCATCAAGTGGGATTTATTCCAGAAACACAGGGATAGTTCAATATCTGCAAATCCACCAACAGGACACACCACATTAATAAAATGAATGATAAAAACCATATAATCATCTCAATAGATGCAGAAAAAGCACTTGACAAAGTTCAACATTTGCTCATAAAACTATCGACATCATGAAAACTATCAACAAAGTGGGTTTAGAGGAAATATACCTCAACATAATAAAGGCCATTTATGATGAACCCACAGCTAACATCATCCTTGATGGTGAAAAACTCAGAAGCTTTCCTCTAAATCAGGAACAAAACAAAGATGTCCACTCTCACCACTTTTATTCAACATAGTTCTGGAAATTCCACAGTCTTATGGAGCATTTAGGCAAGAAAAAGAAAACGAAAGTCATCCAAAGTGGAAAGGAAGAAGTAAAACTGTCACTATTTGCAGATGTTATAATTCCATATATAGAAAACCTTAAATACTCCAGCAAAAAAACCAAAAACCAAAAAACAAAACACAACTATTAGAACTATAAATGAATACAGTAAAGTTGCAAGATAAAAAATTAATATACAGAAATATGCTGTTCCCATACACTAATAACAAAGTAGAAGAAAGAAAATTTAAGAAAACAGTTCCATTTACAACTGCACCAAAACCAAACCAAAACAAGACAAAACACCTTAGGAATAAATTTAACCAAGAAGGTGAAATATTTATACTCTGAAAATGATAAGACACTGAAGAAAGAAGCCAAAGAAGATATGAACAAATGAAAAGATGTTCTGTGCTCATAGAATGGAAGAACAAACAAAGCAATCTACAGATTTAATGCAATCCCTATCGAAATACCAATAGTATTTTTCACAGAACTACAGTGAAGGATTCTAAAATCTTATGGAACCACAAAAGAGCTTAAATAGCCAAAGCAATCTTGAAAAAGGAAAGCAAAACTGGAGGTATCACAATTCTAGATTTCAAGTTACATGACAAAGCTGTAGTAATCAAAACAGTATGGTACTGGCACAAAAATAAACACATACATCAATGGAACAGAACAGAGCCCAGGAGTAAACACATGCCTATATAGTCAATTAACTTTCATCAAAGATGCCGAGAATATACAACAGGGAAAAAACAATCTCTTAAATAAATGGTGTTGGTAAAACTGGACAGCCAAAGGCAAAAGAATGAAACAGGATGCCTATCTTACACTGAGCAAAAGAATAAACTCAAAATGGATGAAAGACTTGAATGCAAGACCTGAAATCATAAAAATCCTAGAAGAAAACATAGTGGGTGAGCTCCTTGATACTGATGGCTTCTCAGCTCTGATCAGGGTCAGATGTCAATATTGTCCAGCCAACTGTCCGCTGTCACACAGCTTTGGGCTTCCCTGCACCCTCCCGCCCTGCCTCCCACCCCCTCCCCCTCATCTACGTAAGCCTCTTACTGACAGCCTCTTCTCAAACCCTTAAACGCCCAGCTTTTGAAACTCCCACCTTCACTCCCTCCCAGCCCTGTGGCTTGGGCCTTGTAATTACCCAGAACTTCTTCTCTAAAACATTAAATGCCACCATCCAAACCTCTAAATGCAGCTTCTCTTTGCTTGAAATTTCTAACACTTTCCTTTCCTGCAACCCTTATCTCATGACTTGTTTCTGTTTCTAGTCTTTGTCAGCCCACCTCCTGGTCTTCTTTAAGCCTGAACCCATGGTAGGCAACTTGAGTTTCTCCCTCAACTTCATCCCAAAGTATTGGATATTTGATCATGTGACATTCTGTGTTTTGGTCTTCTTTGCCTCAATATATCCTCACGAAGGCAATGAAGTGAACATCTGGATCTGGACTCTTAATCTCAATGCAGACCCTGATGAAGCCCAATAGTGGCATCTACTTATCATTCCTAACCTTAAATCAAAGCCATGTGTTTCATATATACTCAAATCAAGATATCAATCCTGAAGCGAGAGCATAATTCACACTTCCCATACCTACCTTGATTGTGACACTTCCTCTAAAAATCCCCACAATGTAATCCTTACTTTATTATTAAAATTTACCTGAATCTCACTGAAAAATTAAATACATTCTCACATCTGCAGTGATCTGTAAGTTGTCAAAACATGAAAGTGAGTTTATTTTAATACTGGGTGTATTCAGTCCAAAATCACATTAAAAACCTCCTAGTGATCCCAATCATCAATATCTCCTAGAATATATTTTAATGCCAATCCAAGTACTAATCTTAATTACCATGCCATATACTGACACCAAAGAGATTTCTAGATGATCCCAACTCAATTAGATTTATAACCAGATATATTGAATGGAAATATAATAAGTCAGAAACAGCGTGTATAACAATGACAATTTTCTCGTAAGTTTTATAATTAATTTCTATTTCTAGTATCCATCCTGCCCACTGCCAAATAAACAAATAGACTTCAATCTTGGCAATGCAGGTTAATTTTGGGTCTATCAGAGTTTTCTCACTGACCCAGTCTTTCTCCCTCCCCCGTTATCTCTGAGAAGGATGCCAGGATGAGGTGTGTGCAGGACAGAGGGCAGAATGGCACATGTTGGGGATCTGGTTCTCAGTAGACACTTTCTATCTGTGTAGATGTCTGAATCATGCCATTTGACCTTCAGGCAAGGTCATCCCTCCATATCGGTGTCTCTTAAGGTGCCCATACCCCTAATAGTCTCAGGTTATCATTCCATGCACTTCACCTCCCTGTCTCAAATGTAGGCCCTGCAGGTGATGTGATAGGCTTCCTTGGGCTCACTAAATACAAGTTCCTTAGGAGAAGGGATGTTATCTATCTTGTTCACCTCTGTTCTCAGTGTACAGAATACCTGAAATGTAACACATGCTCAATAAATGTTTGCTTATGGATGGACTTGTTTCTCAGTTCCCCACGTGGCCATCTAACCTACTTTTATGCATTGGTAGAATGGAGAATTTCTGTCAACCTAGTGTTGCCAGAGCTCTGACCATGAAGCAGGCATGAGTCTTGAGTTTCCAACAACTTATCTGAAAGTGTGGGTTCCACCACGTACAACTGTGTTCTCACTGAATCCCCTAGAACAGATGTTGAGTATAGCAAGTCATGACACTACTGAATTCCAATAAATCGGGTCCCTGCTTTCTCTCAATATCCATTCTGGCAATGTGGCACTTGCAAAAAGTACAGAAATTCAGAAGAATTGAACAGTAACACAAGCCTTATTGACCGTCTCTGGAGGAGGTGACCAGAGTGGATAATATGTTATGGATATTCGCAACTTAGAGCACACAGTAAAATTTTCTAAAATTCTTCCTTAGAGATCACTCTTGACAATTCATCATAGCATCTGCTCACCCCAAACTCTTGTTTTGCCAACCTTCAGTTTTCTGATTTCACTGAAGACTTCCTATCCCAATCTCCTAATTCTCTTTGTCCTTCGTCCTGCCTTCTAGAGCTCTCCTTTGTATCTTACCTTTGTGTACCTTCAAATCCCCTTTCTTCATTAGAAGGACCTTAGAATCTCTAACTTCAGTTCCAGAAGCCAGTGTGTCAGATATGCTGATTACAGGGATGTGTGGGTGGCTCAGCTGGTTAAGCATCCAACTCTTGATCTCAGCTCAGGTCTTGATCTCAGGGTCATGAGTTCAAGCCCCATGTTGGGCTCCACCCTGGGCATGGAGCCAACTTTTGAAAAAGGAAAAAGATCTTTAAAAATAAAAGATATGTGGATTACAATCGATATGTATTGTGCTCCTGCCACCTAACACTATGAAGAGGGTTTGGAATACAAATAGTTAAATCCAACCTAATGGCAATGACATGCGATAGGGTCCAGATGAGGGAAGGGTCATAGGCTCAAACCAGGCTTGAAAAATTTGTCAAGATGTAATTTGCATCTGGGGACAGTGAGTAGCAAGACTAACCCATTTATAGGGTGTGGATAGAAGTCTTTACTGTCATAGACACTATAAAACAGAGATCTACTTATTTTTCACAGTTTTGAAAAAAGTAACCCTAGGTGTCTGTAACCTCAGGTGTTCGTCATACGTAATCAATCCACCCACACCATAAAGCCAAGGTGCTCAGCAGGGTGTGGCAAAGGCAGCTGTGCCCACCAAAGAGTCTACCCCCCGCCTGTCTAGTAGCAGCAGGGGGCAGCGATGTAACAGATGAACACCAGTTTCCCTCCTGCTCCTTTGCAGATAGGAGTGGCCATGTGGCTGCATTCTGGGTGATGGTGTGTAGAAGCTTTTTGGAATAGCCCCTCAAAAGAGGGATGAGGCTAACTCAACACAGAAGCCTTGCTGTTCTTCCTTCTTCCTGCTTCTCATGGGAATGTTGTGGCTGCAACCTTAAGGCGACCTTTAGGATGGAAACCATGTGCTAAGAATAACAGAAAAGAAATCTGGAAAGAGCCCAGGACACTGAAAATGACAAAAGTGTCAAATTCAATAGAAGAAAGATAATACTGTGGGCAAAAGGTGAAACCTGAAGTGGAAGGGACCCAGCGTTACTAGTAGGATTTTGTGACCCTCTTTGAGAAGATTCCATTTTTGCAGGAATAGATGTTTTTCAGGTGAAGTGAAAACAAATTCCAAATACTGTAAAGCCATCATCATTCAGGTTTATGTAACTAGCAATTAATCAAATTCCTAATATTTAGTATATTAGTAGCATTTAGTATATATTTAGTAGTATTCTCTACTATATTGAGAAATAATATTTGTACATTTGGTACTTTCAATATTTGTAATTTTAAGATAATTTGGATATTTAAGTCCCTAGTAAATTAACCATGAGAATGCACCTTTAAAATGTGTAATCGATAATTGATTTAGAATTGCGTGAGGTGTTTTGAGGGAAAAAAGCTCAATATTTATTTGAACTCTAATATGTGTTTTGCACATAGTTCTCTAAAAATTTTTCTAATTAAGAAAGCACTTTCATGATACTCTAAGGAAAGAACGCCAAATATTTTAAATTGTTGGCATATTTTCTTGAAAACAACACCTTTTCTCTAATATTCTGTGGGTTAAATCTGATAATCTTGAAGTGATGCCTCATAGTGTGTTGTTTCTCTTTTCATTGTGGGCCTCACTTCCCCCTTCATTTAATAACTTATACAAGCTCTCATTTTTCTGTCTGATGACATAAACATAGAATCCATAGGATCACCTAATTAAATCAGAGCATAAATGGTATCTCCGCATTTAGAAGAGTGGCCAGTGATGTGCAATCAGCAGCCACCATGTCAGATGCATTAAACACCAGGGATCAGGGATGCTAGAGAACCAAGTATCCTAAATAAGTGCATCAGAGCTCTAAACCTTTGATAGGAAACTTCTTTGAGTAAACACAGGGTGAGCATTATAAGTGGCAGCATGGGATTCTACCAGCCCATCTTTATTTTTTAATTTTTTTGTTATTTGCCCCAGGGGTACAGGTCTGCGAATCATCAGGCTTACACCTTTCACAGCACTCACCATAGCACAAACCCTCCCCAATGTCCATCACCCAGCCACCCTATCCCTGCCCTCCCACCCCCCAGTAGCCCTCAGTTGTTTCGTGAGATTAGGAGTCTCTTACGGTTTGTCTCCTTCCTCTACCAGCCCATCTTGATGATACTATGGATAATTCCCAAACTGTTCATTTAGAGAAACCATAGCACCCCATCTTTTTTCTTGGGTGATCAATTAAATCAACCAGATCACTCAATGGTGGAGAAGGAATTTGCCCCATAGGATTGTGGCTTTAAGTTGAAAGTTGTCAGAGAATTGTACTGTTTGTAAACATCATTGCAGAGAACATAATAGGCACCATATTTCTAAGTGTAGTTTATTTGATTTGTGATTACTTAAGTCCATGAAAAGATTTATTAGTCAGACAGTTTACTGGGATTTACACATATAAACACAGTTGAAAGTGTCTAGGAAATTTAATTAACTAAGTTCTAATCCACCCTTTAAAAATATGTGATAAACTTTCATTAGCAAAAACTTGTATTAAGTATTTTTTGCTTTTTAAGTTTTTGTTGCTGTTGTTACCAAATACATTGACAATATTTAACCATAAGTATCTGCAAAGTCTTTTATGTGTCCTCAATCCATCTTCAAATACACTCCAAAATTCACATTGGACCATACTGATCTAGTATAATCTCCTTTGAATATATTGATCCATACAGCTGAGCAGCACAAACAAGGGATTTCCCACAGAGGGCAACGATGAGGCATAGACTGAATACTTAACACTAGCTTTAGCCCCTGCCAAATTTTTACCCAAGGAAATTATTGTTATCGTTTAACAGGCTTTAAAACATTTAACTGGGTCTCTCAGGGTCCCTTCGACTTCACAGTTCACCCACACCCTTGGTGTTACCTTGCTCTGACTGGGCTCTCACCTCTGCTCTCTGCCACTGTTTGGGTTGGTGTTCTCTAGCTCCGTCCAATTGTTGGCCAAAAAATATTGCACGGAGCGCTGGATGGGGTGCATAAACGATGAATCTTGGACCAGTGAAAAAATTAAATTAAATTAAAAAAACAAAAAACAAAAAAATATTTTGGTTTAGAGAACCTTAGATTTTGGAAATTTGTAACAGTCCTGATGGGAAATGCATTAACAGGACTAGCTGGTTGCCGTGGTGAGACTATCTGACTATTTGCCTCTTGAGGAATGAGGAAAAGGGTCTGTTTCCTCTTTCCACCCTGGTGCCACCAGACGTCGCTCTTCTCTGATCACGGCTAGGGTCCCCTTCCCTTCCCACATCCTGGGAAGTCCCTCTTTGTTACCAAGTCTGCGACACTCACGAGAGACTTTGCAGGCATCAGCTAGAACTTGCAGAGCTTCACTTAATCCCTGATACATCTTTACCTCCAGGTTGCTCCGCCTGGAAGCTTGGGACGCATGGAGGGATCCTACAACAGCTCAGAGTCTTCCTCTACCATCTCCCCACAGTGAATTTCTCTTGTTGCTGGCAGCACATGGCTTGGAACTGTGGTTTGATATTTGTCTGATGGTGCACACAAGGGCCACACAGTCCCCAGGAGGCCCTGTTTTATATGGCAGGAAGGGCAAAAGTCTACCCAAAACCTTTGTCTTTCTAGGAAAGGGTCTAATTAATTAGAAAATTGTATTGGGGGGGCAAGATGGCTGAAGAGTAGGGGACCTCGTTTCATCTGGTTCCTTGAATTTAGCTGGATAACTATTAAAACATACTGAACACCCATGAATTCAGCATGAGATCTAAGAAGAAAAAAAAAATATCTGAAACTCTACAAGTAGAAAAGCGACGACTTTCTGCAAGGTAGGAGGTTCTGAGAAGCGAATCTGACAGGAGTCATCAGAAGATAAACGGAATGGGGAGGTAGCTTCCATAAACCAGCTCCTGGAAAGTGATATAGCCCTGGAGGACAAATCTGAACTCTGAGAAATCTGCTCCAGTGAAAGATATCCTTGCCTAAAGGGGGCTGAGGGGGATGAAATGCACAGAATTCTAGGTGGGTCAGTGTGGTCTCAGGATCCCAGGAATCACAGAACTGGTGGGGATGCCTGAATGAGTAGAGGTCCCAAGCAGTGGAGCAGGGAAACTGGTTTACAGTCAGTGAACTCAGGAGGGGGCTCTCAGCTCAGGTATCCATAAACCACGAGCCGGGCCCGGTCAGGTGGCTGCTCTCTGCCTGGGCACTTTGCAACATCTGGAATGCAGGGACTGTCCACCATCGCCCAGGAAGAGTGGTACAGGGAGCACATGACCTAGCAATAGCTCCTAGGGCAGTGACCCTCTAAAGGACATTACTGGGTGACATGCAGCAATCCCCCATAAGAAGCAGAGCGGGTACAGACACCACTTTTCTCATGATTCATTTATCTTTCAGTCTAAAATTTTCCATTTCTTTTTTTCCTTTTTACCCTTTTCAACTAGTTTCTTATTTTAACAGCTCTTTGTTTTTAAGTAGATTTTTAACTTTTATTTTTTACATCTACATTTATAGATATATGCTTCATTTTTGGCATTTTTTTCAATCTATTCAATTTTATTTTTATATACACATAAGTTACGCTTTCTTTGCAATTTTGGGATTTACTGTCTTCTAACACAGAGACCAAAATACACTCAGGAACAAGTGGATCACCCTGCTTTCTCCACCCTGTGAGATTATATTCTCTCTTCTCTCCCCCCCCTTTTCTTGTTTTGTTTTGTTTTGTGTCCATTTGCTTTTCCATTTTGGTATCTGACCACTTCAGATTTGTCTAGTGTGTATTTTGCTTGGGTCGTGCTTGATATTTTTGATTTTGCTCATTTGCTCACCCATTATTCTCTGGGAAAAATGACTAGAAGGTGGAATTCACAACAAAAGAGAGAACGAGATCTGCTACAGATCTAATCAAGATGAATATAAGTAAGATGTTGGAGATGGAATTCAGGATAGCAATTATAAAGTTAATAGATGGGCTTGAAAAACCAAAGAAGACACTAGAGAATCTCTGAGGGCAGAAATGAGACCTAATCAGGCCAAAATTAAAAAATGCTATAACTGAGATGCAGTCTAAATTGGATGCTCTAATAGTTAGGGTGAATGAGACAGAAGAGAGAGTAAGTGATCTAGAAGACAGACTGATGGAAAGGAAGGAAGTTGAGGAAAAGAGAGAAAAACAACCAACAGCCCATGAAGAGAGGCTTTGTGAAATTAATGATGCCATGAAATATGCCAATGTCAGAATTGTTAGGGTGCCTGAGGGTGAAGATAGAGAGAAGACCATAAGGTATGTTTGAGCAAATAATAGCTGAAAACTTCCCTAATCTGAGGAAGAAAGCAAGCATTCATGTCCAAGAGGTAGAGAGGACCCTTCCCAAAGTTAATAAAAAATAGTTCAACACCCTGTCATAAATTAGGGAAGCTTGCAAATTTTAGAGAAAAAGAGAGAATTCCGAGAGCAGCTTGACCCAAGAGGCTCCTTACCTACAGTGAAGGAACAGCAGACAAACGTCAGACTTATTCACAGAGACCTGTCAAACCAGAAAGGGCTGGCATGCTATATTCAGGGTACTAAATGAGAAGAACATGAGCCAAGAATACTTTATACAGCAAGGCTGTCATTTAGAATGGAAGAAGAGATGAAGAGCTTCCAAGACAACAGAAAATGAAACAATATGTGACCACCAAGCCAGCTCTGGAAGAAATATTAGAAGGGATCCTGTAAGCAAAGAGAGAGTCCAAGAGTAGTGTGGACCAGAAAGAAAGAGAGACAATCTACAGAATCAGGGACTTCACAGGCAATCCATTGACATTAAATTCGTGTCTTTCAAGTCACTCTGAATGTAAATGGCTTACAAGCCCCAATCAAAAGACACAGGGTATCAGATTGGATTAAAAAAAAAGCAACACTCATCCATAAGTCTACAGGAGACTCATTTTAGACATAAAGACACCTCCAGACTGAAAGTCAGGGGGTAGAGAACAATCTACCACACTCATGGACCTCAACAGAAAGCTGGGGCAGCAATCCTCTTATTAGACAAATTAGATTTTAAACCAAAGACTGTAGTAAGAGATGAAGAGGGACACAATATCATACTTAAAGGGTCTATCCAACAAGAAGATCTAGCCGTTGTAAATATGTATGTCCCCAGTATGGAAGCAGGCCATAATATAAACCAATTAATAACCAAAGTGAAGAAAGTCATTGGTAATAATACACTAATAGTAGGGGACAGCAATGCCCCACTCACAGCAATGGACAGATCATCTAAGCAGAAGATCAACAAAGAAACAAGGGCTTTGAATAACACACTGGATCAGATGGACTTCACAGATAGATACACAACATTCCATCTTAAGTCAATAGGATATTCATGGAACTTTCTCCAGAATAGATCACATACTGGGTTACAATCAATTTTCAACAGAAACCAAATGAGTGGAATTATTCCCTGCACACGTTCAGACCACTATGCTGTGAAATTTGAACTCAATCACAAAAGGAAATTTGGAAGGGACTCAAACAGTTAGAGGTTAAGAGCATCCTACTAAATGGGTCAACCAGGAAATTGAAGAAGAATTTTAAAAATTAATGGAAACTAAAACATATCTGTTCAAACCCTTTGGGGTACAGCCAAGGTGGTCCTAAGAAGGAAGCACATTGTAATACAAGCCTCTCTCAAAAAATCAGAAAAATCTCAAATACACAAGATAACCTTACACCTAAAGGAGCTAGAGAAAGAACAGCAAATAAAGCCTAGACCAAGTAGGAGAAGAGAAATAAGAAAGATTAGAGCAGAAAACAATGAAATAGAAAACAGAACAGTAGAACAGATCAACACAACTAGAAGTTGGTGCTTTGAAAGAATTAATAAGATTGATAAACTTCTCGTCAGACTTATCCAAAAGCAAAGAGAAAGGACTCAAATTAACAAAATCATGAATGAAAGGGAAGAGATCACGACCAATACCAAGAACTACAGATAATTTTAATAACATACTATGGGCAAATATATGTCAAGAAATTGTGCAATCTGGGAGAAATGGATGCATTCCTGGAAACTCATAAACTACCAAGACTAAAACAGGAAAAAGTAGAAAATCTGAACATACAAATAACCAGCAAGGAAGCAGTAATCAAACACCTTTCAAAAAGCAAAAGTCCAGGACCTGATTGCTTTCCAGGGGTAATTTACCAAACATTTAAAGAAGAAATGATACCTATTCTACTGAAGCTGTTTCAAAAAATAAAAATGGAAAGAAAACTTCCAAACTCATTCTATGAAGACAGCATTCCCTTGATCCCCAAACCTGACAAAGACCCCTCAAAAAGGAGATTACAGACTAATATCTCTGGTGAACATGGATACCAAAATACTCACCAAGATACTAGCCAATAGGATCCAACATTACAATAAAAGGGTATTCACCAAGACCAGGTGGGATTTATTCCTGGGATGGTAGGGTGGTTCAACATTCACACATCAGTCAATGTGAGATCATATTAATAAAAGAAAAGACAAGAACTATATGATCCTCTAGATTGAAGCAGAAAAAGCATTTGACAAAGTACAGAATCCTTTCTTGATTAAAACTCTTCAAAGTGTAGGGATAGAGGGAACATACCTCAATATCATAAAAGCCGTCTATGAAAATCTCACAGTGAATATCATTCTCAATGGGGATAAACTGAGAGGTTTTCCCCTAAGGTCAGGAATGCAACAGGGATGCCTACTCTCACCACTGTTGTTCAACCAGTACTAGAAGACAACAAAAAGAAATAAAAGGCATTCAAATTGGAAAAGAAGTCAAGCTCTCACTCTTCTCAGATGACATGTTTCTTTATGTGGAAAACCCAAAAGACTCCACCCCAAAATAGCTAGAACTCATACAGCAAATCAGCAACATGTCAGGATACAAAATCAATGCACAGAAATTGGTTGCATTTCCATACACTAACAATGCGACTGAAGATAGGGAAATTAAGGAATCAATCCCATTTACAATTGCACCAAAAACCATAAGATACCTAAGAATAAACCTCACCAAAGAGGTAAAGGATCTGTACTCTAAAACTATAGAACACTTATGAAAGAAATTGAGGAAGACACAAAGAGATGGAAAAATATTCTGTGTTCATGGATTGGAAGAATAAACATTCTTATAATGCCTATGCTACCCAGAGCAATCTACACCTTCAATGCAATCCCGATCAAAACACCAATGGCATTTTTCAAGAGCTGAAACAAACAATCTTAAAATTTCTATGGAACCAGAAAAGACACTGAATAGCCAGAGGAATGTTGAAAAAGAAAACCAAAGCTGGTGACATCACAACGCCTGACTTCAAGCTAATATTATAAAGCTGTGGTCATCAAGAGAGTATGATACTGGCACAAAAACAGACACATAGATCAATGGAACAGATTAGATAGCCAGAAATGTACCCTCAACTTGTGGTCAACTAATCTTTGATAAAGCGGAAAAGAATATCCAATGGAAAAAAAGAATCTCTTCAACAAATGGTGCAGGGAAAATTGGACAGCCACATGCAGAAGACTTCAACTGGACCATTCTCTTACATCACACACTAAAATAAACTCAAAATGGATGAAAAACCTAACAGTGAGACAGGAATCCATCAAAATCCTAGAGGATAACACAGGCAGCAACCTCTTCAACCCCGGCCACCGTAACGTCTTGTTAGACACGTCTCCAAAGTCAAGGGAAACGAAAGCATAAATGAACTTTGGGGATTTCATCAAGATAAAAACTTCTGCACAGCAAAGGAAAGAGTCAACAAAACTAAAAGGCAACCTACTAACGGGAAAAGATACTTGCAAATGACATTTCAGATAAAGGGCTGGTATCCAAGATCTATAAAGCATTTGCTAAACTCAACACCTAAGAAACAAATAGTCCAGTCAAGAAATGAGCAGAAGACATGAAGAGACATTTCCCCAAGGAAGACATACAAATGGCCAACAAACACATGAAAAAATGTTCCACATCACTAGCCATCAGGGAAATACAAATGAAAACCACAATGAGATACCACCTTACACCATTTAGAATGGCTAAAATTAACAAGACACGAAGCAACGGATGTTGGTGAGGATATGGAGAAAGGGGAACCCTGTTACCCTCTTGGTGGGGATGTGAGCTGGTACAGCCACCCTCGAAAAACAGTATGGAAGTTCCTTTGGAGGTTAAAAATAGAGCTACCCCATGACCCAGCAATTCCACTACAGGGTATTTACCCCAAAGATACAGATATAGTGAAACGAAGGGGCACGTGCTCTGCAATATTCATCAATCACCAAACTGGTGAAGGAGCTGAGATGTCCTTCAACAGATGAATGGATAAAGAATATGTGGTGTGTACACACACACACACACACACACACACACACACACACACACACTGGAATATCACTCAGGCATCAGAAAGGATAAATACCTACCATTTTCATCGATATGGATGGAACTAGAGGGTATTATGCTAAGTGAAAAGGAAGCAGAGGGTGACAAGTATCAGATGGTTTCACTCATATGTGGAATATAAGAAACGGTGCAGAGGATCACAGGGGAAGGGATGGAAAACTGAAAGGGAAGAAGTCAGAGAGAGAGACAACCATGAAAGACTCTGGACTCTGGAAACAAGCTGAAGGGTGCAGAAGGGCCGGTGGGGGGATGGGGTAACTGGGGGATGGGCATTAAAGAGGGCACATGATGTGATGAGCACTAGGTGTTGTGCTCTGCTGATGAATTGTTGAATACTCCACCTGAAACTGAAGGCATATGGTATGTTGGCTTACTGAATTTAAATTTAAAAAAAGGAAAAAGTATTTCTTTGGAAGCTGAGTCAAAAAACAAAGCCTGACCTATGGAGGAGTTACTTTAGACCTCATGAATCCACTCAGTTAATGCTGTAGCTCTGGTTCCCCATCTAATGCGCCCAGGGATCAAAACAGTTATTTCCCCAGTGGGCATTATTAATATCACAGTGTTCTCTACAATATACTTTCAAATTTGAGTGGGTATTTGAATATCATTAGAACTTGATGAGGATATGTTCCTTTTTTGTTTTTACCATACACCAAAGATTGTGGAAGTCATGGGGAAGGTTATCTCTTTCCTAACTATATTTAGAAAGAAGTTGCATCCAAAACGCAAAGGCAAATTTCCTCAATATTTCATTTTTACACCTTTTTTCCCCTCAAAATTGCACTCAGCATAGCAGCTATTACTTCTAAAACTTGAAAAAAAGTGTCTTCCAATGCTGGTTCCCCTGGCCCTCCTCTCTCTTCACCTCTTCTATCTCCAACCTTCTCTCTTTTTGTTCAGAGTGTTTTCTTCTATAGCTACCTCTGTGTCCTTTCTCTGTAAATCAGTCCCTCCACTCTGGGCTTCTCCTTCCCATTGTCTCTGTCAGGGCTGGATGCTGAGCAGAGCAGGCAGGGAATCCTACTTAGGCAGAGGAACAAGAGGGGAGCATGTACATTTACATTTCAGTATTTTCCTGGGCAATGCAGTTACATTAACAAAAATACACATAAAGGATGCATTGCAATAATAGTAGGTCTTTTGGAAACAAGTATATTGCCAGCACATTGGAAAACTGTGGTTTTTCAGAAAAATTATTTCACACTATGCGGAAAGATCTGTTCAAATTCTTCCTGGTTCAGTAATCCCATTTTAGAAGTATCTCCCCAAGAGGAAAGTAAATGTCAAAATATACCAAAGATGTTTGAAGCAGTGCACAGAGAAATGAGTTAAGAGAGGATGTCATAAATACCCAACCCGATTCCAGTCAAAATCATGATCAAAGCTGTGTATAGAGGAGGCAGTCCTAGGATTTGAAAAATAAAGTCCTCACTCTGGGAAATGAAGACGCACAAGATTCAATATATGAGAGAAGGAAGAGGCCCTGGACCAGTTGTTCTCAACCAGAGTCACCATTAAAAGAATCATTTGTGAATTTGTTTTGATAGGGCTTGGTAGCTCCCAACTCCCTGGGAGCAGCGTAGAGCATCACCAGGTGACAGTGAGTGAGCTGTCACCTTGGAAACTCTAATACAAAATGGTAAGTGAAGAACAAGGATTGACTCTTTAAAAAATATATTTTATCTATTTATTTTGAGAGAGAGGGAGAGAGAGGGAGAGCACAAGCAGGGAGGAGACTGAGAAGCAGGATCCCTGCTGAGCCCGATGTGGGGCTCAATCCCAGCACCCTGAGATGATGACCTGAGCTGAAGGAAGGCAATCACCTGAGCCAGCCAGGCGCCCAAACCAGGACTGACCTCAATGGTTCTCCACCAGTTTCCTCTGTAACACTTTTAAAGGAGATCATATGCTCCAGTTGGCACAGACGCTCACCGGATCTAGAAAAGGTTTTCTCAATTACCTGGATGCACAAAGGTAGGTAGTAGGTGGAAGGTGAAAAGAAAAACAGAGCATGATGGGATGGGGAAGGAGACAAACCATAAGAGACTCCTACTCTCGCGAAACAAACTGAGGGTTACTGGGGGGTGGGAGGGTAGGGATAGGGTGGTTGGGTTATGGACATTGGGAAGGGTTTGTGCTATGGTGAGTGCTGTGAAAAGTGTAAGCCTGATGATTCACAGACCTGTACCCCTGGGGCAAATAATAGTTAAAAAAAAAAGAAAAACAGAGCAAATTATTCTCCTTGAGCTTCTGAGACCTGTGCCAGCAGAGACTTCCACTTTCTCCCCAGATTCCGCACGTAGCTATGGATACACACTGGCAGGTCCTTTGCACCACCCTGCCTTGTCCTGGAGAATCACTCCAGGATTCGGACTTGCGGCCTAGGACCTGCACTAGGTCCAGCAGTTAGGCAGGCATGTGTGTGTCACCAGTACAGTCTGCAGAGAGGATGCTGGTACAAGACAAAGGTAGAAGGAAAGTGAACTTCCAGTCAATGCTTCCTGAAGTATTTCATTTCATGTTATTTTGGGGACAATACGGTATAAATTGGAGGGGACCTGAGGGCTCAGGTGGGGCTTCTGCAGCAGGAAATGGCAGTCCCGAGGTCCCGACAACCTCAGGCACCACCCCCACTGACCAAGGGCCCAGGGGATCAATCCCTCATCTGCACCAGTGGCCACAGTGCAGCAGGACCTCGGAATGTCTGTTTGGGGGAGACAGCATCAAGATCTACTGCAGTTCAAGGGACTTATCATAAGCCCTTCCCTCTGTCTCTGTGTCCTGCTAACACTCCAGTGGTGGCATGAGACCCCGCCATGCAGCCGGCGGGAAGAGCAGGAGAACGCTCCATCGCTCCTCCCCCTCGTGGACCCTTGGGTGGCATGACAGTTCATTGTTCACGAGAATTAACCGAGCTTTATGTGTTCGCTTACGGGACTAATAAAGTTGAGTTGCTAATCCTAAAACATACACAGATTGTGGTTAGTGGTTAGTCACCAACGCCGAGATTTGGGGTACGTCATGGAAGCTCCCTGATGATGATGTGAGAGTTTTCCTCTGCCCACATTACTGGAGTTTTAAGGAACCAACACTTTCAATAATGTCAATGGTGCTTTTTGTACACATGAGGTGCTGGATACCTGCCGTGATTCCCATGGTGAGGCGACCAGGGGCGGCCGCCACAGAAGCAAGTGCCAGCTTGAAGGGACAGTCCACCACTCTGACCCAACAATGAGAAAAACAATCGTGTAATATTTTGAAAATTATTCTTCCATACTGGTCACAACTTCTTTTATTTTATTATTCAGAAGGACTTTGACCACACTTGTTGAACACCCTCTCCCTGGATGTGGTGCTGAGCTGGGAGAGGGAAGGCTACATTTCCTAACAGAACCAAGGGGCGTGCTGAAATGTTCTTCTCCATTGAAAGAGCAGTTCTCGGGGAACCTGGGTGGCTCAGTTGGCTGAGCAACTGCCTTCGGCTCAGGTCATGATCTCGGAGACCTGGGATCGAGTCCTGCATCGGGCTCCCAGCTCCGTGGGGAGTCTGCTTCTCTCTCTGAACTTCTCCCCTCTCATGCTCTCTCTCACTTTCCCTCTCTCTCTCTCAAATAAATAAATAAAATCTTAAAAAAAAAAGCAGTTCTCTTCCCAAGATAAAATTTGTTTTCAATGTCTAGATTAATTGACACAGGTTAATATTAGGTACTTTTAAAGATTCATTTACTTATTTATTAGCGAGAGTGAGACCATGCACATGAGGTGGGGGGCAGAGGCAGAGCGAGAGAAAATCTCAGGTAGACTCTCCGCTGAGTTGGAGCCTGACATGGGGCTCAATCCCAGGACCCTGAGATCATGACCTCAGCCAAAACCAAGAGTTGGCACTCAACCGACTGAGCCACCCAGGTGCCCCAGTAGTGGTTTTTAAATAGTAATTTCTTTATAAACATGTAGTAGAATCCTACTGTAACACCATTTTATAATCTCTCCTTTTAAAAGATTTTATCTATTTATTTGAGAGAGAGAGAGGGAGAGAGAGAGGGAGAGAGAGGTCACGGGAGGGGGGAGGGGCAGAGGAAGAGGGACCAGCAGACTCTCTGCTGAGCCAGGAGCCTGATCCCCGGACTCCAAGATCATGACCTGAGCTGCGGTCAGATGCTTAACCAACTGAGCCACCCAGATGCCCCTATAATCTCTTTTTGTTTATCATGTGTCTCTCTCTCTACATCAAAATATGTATATTCATTTCTCTCTACATCAAAATATATGTATTTATTTCAGATGGAACTGTACATTATTCCATTTTGTGAATATGCAATACTTAATCTAACCACTCCCCTAAAATTGGGTGATTTGATTGTTTTCACCATAATTAATACCTCAATAATGAACATTCTTTTGCAATCACCACCTTAGCTTGATCTACTTCTCATATTTTGATTTGTGGTTGAATGAAGGACTTAGAAGTAGTTTAGATTTATTAAGTGAGGAACACTTAGAGACACTGCATTTAACATCAAGCATTTAATCAGTATTTGTCCGTGATGTGGAAGCAGTGTTAATGGCCTGTGGTTTCTGTCCATGAACGACAGCCTAAAAAGAAGTTTGTTGACTACGAGCCAACAGCAAGCCTGGCTCGATGACCACCAGGACCACTTTCCATTCTAGTAAAGAGGGAAGAAGTAGAGGGGCTGCAGGCCCTGGGCTTCCCCTGTCATGCACAGCCTTTCTTGGTTCAGGAACATCCTTCCCCCTTCTGGGAAACTATGGCAGCTTCCCTCAGAAATGCAGAAGTTGGGTGCTGGTTCTGGACCCAGACATTTTCTTTCTGTGGGGAGAGGAAAGGAAGTGACTTTGCCGGTGCTTCTTGACATCTGGGAATTTAGTCCAATGTCCTCTGCATGTGCCACACTGTACTCTGCTGCCAATTTCTATGTACTGTCCTCTTTTCTCCTTTTGAGGCACAGACCCCCCAACCCCCACGTGGGGTGGAAGACAGAGGCATCCCACTAGGGACCCTCTGAGGCAGCCTGGAGTTTGACAGATGTTGTTGGGTCATTCCTTTCTAAGCCAGTGCAGTAAGGGTTACTACTCATTCTTTCCACTAACACTGAGCTCGTCCGTGGGGCAGGCACCATAGAACATGGATGATGTTGTAGTAAATACAGGGTGAAGTCTTTGACCTCGTGGAGCTTATACTCTGATGGGGAGAAACAAGACAAATAAAATACATGGTGTTTCATATCTGGATAAATACTGTTTTACAAAAGAACGTGAAGGAGATGAGGAAAGAGCTGCTCTGTGGGTGAGCTGGCCAGGCCAGGCCTCACTGATAAGGCGACATGGGAGCAGATGAAGGGATGGACAGTGCTGCTGGCTGGGGGGTAATCGAAGCAGAAGGAATAGCCAGTGCAAAGGCCCTGATGCAGGGGAGTGCTGAGTATTTCCTAGGAATACCACGAAGGCTGCAGTGATTGGCAGTATGAGGGGAAGCAATGGGAGACAAGGACAGAAATGAGTCTGGGAGCCAGGCGGCATAGCCAGAACTTTAGAGCCGTCGTGAGTATCCAGACTTACACTTCAGTGGAACATGGAAAGTCACTTGGGGGGGGGTTGAGAGCTTCAATCATGCCCAGCTGACTGCGCATCAGTTCGGAGCAGGGTAAGGAACCTGTCCTTGTACTACGGGTCTGGTTAGCTCTTTGAATCAAGATCCTGAAAGGGGTTAAAGCCAACCATTAGTAACAAAATAGAATAAAAGATACTATTTGTAAACAGAAAAAAAAAGTGAGGATGAAGTACCTTACAATAAGCCAAGGGAAACATTACAGAACTTACATAAAGACATTTTCAAACTCTAACTAGTGAGATAACAAAAGATTTAAATAACACTGCAACGCAAACCCTATTCTCAGAGTCTCAGTACCGTAGATGTTTATATATTTATTGTACATGAATGTTATGTATGTAGTTATTTGTTAATTATTTATGTCTGTAAGTTTGATATAGTTTTGCTAAAATGCAGAATTCATTTTTTTGGTCTTTTTTTTTTCTTTTACTAGATAAGCTCATTCTAAAGCTCACATGAGAAATCAGCCTAAGGAAATAAGGATGATGACAGAAATTTTGAAGAACCCTAAAGGGTACAAGCCCCATGGTGTCCGAAAGTGTATTTTATTTATTTATTTATTTTTTAAAAGATGTTATTTATTTATTGGACAGAGAGAGACACAGCGAGAGAGGGAACACCAGCAGGGGGAGTGGGAGAGGGAGCAGCAGGCTTCCCACCCAGCAGGGAGCCCGATGTGGGGCTCCATCCCAGGACCCCGGGATCATGACCTGAGCCGAAGGCAGACGCCTCATGACTGAGCTACCCCGGCGCCCCTGAAAGTGTATTTTAAAAACCATAAGAATCATAAAGCTGAGAAAAAAATGAAATCAAGGGAAATCGATCCACAATACTAGTTGGAGACTCCAGTGCCCCAGTATCAGTAGCCGATGGAGCAAAGGTAGATACAGAACCACTAGACGACACCATCAAACAACAGGGCCCTCCACCCCACAGCAGCTTTCACCATCTTTCCAGGTGTGCATGGAACATTCGACACGAGAGACTATTTCCAGTCTCTTTCCTGGGTGATGAATCGAAACTTAACAAGAATAAAATAGCTGAAATCACACAGAATATGTTCCCCAACCATAATGGAATAAAACTGGAAATGAATTTCAGAGAAGAAACAATAAAATCTACACATTCAATGCACTCCCTATCAAAATACCATCAACTTTTTTCACAGAGCTGGAGCAATCCTAAAATGTGTATGGAACCAGAAAGGTACCTGAATCGCCAGGGGAACATTGAAAAAGAAAACCAAAGCTGTGGCATCACAATGTCTGACTTTAAGCTATATTACAAAGCTGTGATCACCAAGACAGCATGGTCCTGGCACAAAAACAGACACATACAATGGATCAGAACAGAGAACCCAGAAATGGATCCTCAACTCTATGGTCAACTAATCTTCAACAAAGCAGGAAAGAACAACTGATGGAAAAAAAAGATAGTCTCTTCAATGAATTATGCTCAGAAAATCGGACAACCACATGCAGAATAATGAAACTGGACCATTTTATTACACCATACACAAAGAGAAACTCAAAACGGATGAAAGATCTAAATGCGAGACAGGAATCCATCAAAATCCTAGAGGAAAACAGGCAGCATCCTCTTCAACCTTGGCTGCAGCAATCTCTTGCTAGACATGTCTCTAAAGACAACGGAAACAAAAACAAAAATGAACTATTAGGACCTCGTCAAGATAAAAAGCTTCTGCACAGCAAAGGAAACAGTCCACAAAACCAAAAGACGACCTACTGAATGGGAGAAGATATTTGAAAATGACATATCAGATAAAAGGCTGGTATCCAAATCTATAAAGAACTTACCAACTCAACACCCCCCAAAATAAATAATCTGGTCAAGAAATGGGCAGAAGACATGAAGATGAAGAAGATACATTTCCCCCAAGGAAGACATACAAATGACCAACAAACACATGAAAAATTGCTCTACATCACTTTCCATCAGGGAAATACAAATCAAAACCACAATGAGATACCACCTTACACCATTTAGAATGGCTAAAATTAACAAGACAGGAAGCAGCAGATGTTGGTGAGGATGTGGAGGAAGGGAAACTCTCTTACACAGTTGGTGGGAATGCCAGCTGGTGCAGGCACTCTGGAAAACTGTAGGGAGTTAAGAAGTTAAAATAAGAGCTACCCTGCAGCCCAGCAATTGCACTACTGGGTATTTACTACAAAGACATAGATGTAGTGAAATGAAGGGATAATTGCACCCCCATGTTCATAGCAGCAATGTCCACAACAGCCAAACTGTGGAAGGAGCTGAGATGTCCTTCATCAAGTGAATGGATAAAGATGTGGTGTATATGTACAATGGAATATCACTCAGGCATCAGAAAGGATGAATACCTACCATTTATATCGGCATGGATGGAACTGAAAGGTATTATGCTAAGTGAAGTAAGCCAGTCAGAGAAAGACAATTCATTATCATAAGGTTTCAGTCATATGTGGTATATAAGGAATAGCAGAGGATCACAGGGGAAGGGATAGAAAACTGAATGGGAAGAAATTAGAGAGGGAGAAAAACCATGAGGAACTCTTGACTCCAGGAAACCAACTGAGGGTTGCAGATAGAGCAGTGGGTGGGGGATGTGGCAACTGGTTGATGGGCATTGAAGAGGGTAGGAACTAATGAATCCCTGAACATTTTATCAAAAACTAATGATACTATATGTTGGCTAATTGAATCTAAATTTAAAAATGAATAAACTAGAAAAAAAAGCGAGAAATATTTCAAACAAGTGGAAATCAAGACCCAACCTCATAAAGAGCATCTACTGAAACTTTAGAGGTCCTATCATACTTAACAGAGAAGTACCAAGTATTTCTCCCCTAAGATTAAGAACAAAACAAAGATCATCTGTTCTCACCACTTTTATTCAATAAGACAGGATGTTATAGCCGCTACAGTAAGACAAGAGCAATAAAAAGGCATACGAATTGGAGAGGAAGAAATAAAACTGTCTCTCTCTGTAGATGGCATGATGGTCTATACAAGAAACCCCCACGAATCTACCAAAAACAAACAAAAAACCCTTCCTACAACTAAAGTGAGCTCTATCCAGTCAAGGGATTTAAGACTGACACGCAAAAAAATCAACCATATTTCCATAGACTGACAGCAAACAAGTGGAAACAAAAATAAAGCATATGCTATTTATAATATCTTCAAAGAAAAATGAAAGACTCAGATATTAGTCCAACAAAATTATGTACACCATCTGCATGCTACAAATTACAAGATGCAGAGGAAAGGAATCCAAGAAGACCCACATACTTGAAGAGACATATTGTGTTTGTGGGTTAGAAGACTCAGTGTAGTACACATTTCAATTCT
This sequence comes from Ailurus styani, assembly GCA_002007465.1. Lineage (NCBI taxonomy): Eukaryota > Metazoa > Chordata > Mammalia > Carnivora > Ailuridae > Ailurus > Ailurus styani. Next base: position 1,653,690 of record LNAC01000221.1, read on the forward strand.
TCCTACCCTGATCTGTAGGTTTCACAAAATTGCTATCAGAATCTCAGCAAGTTTTCTGTAGAAACAAGAATTACCCTAACAGGGCGCCTGGGTGGCTCAGTGGGTTAAAGCCTCTGCTTTCGGCTCAGGTCATGATCTCAGCGTCCTGGGATCGAGGCCCACATCAGGCTCCCTGCTCAGCGGGGAGCCTGCTTCCTCCTCTCTCTCTCTCTGCCTGTCTCTCTGCCTACTTGTAATCTCTTCTCACTCTGTGTCAAATAAATAAAAAAAAATCTTAAAAAAAAAAAAGAATTACCCTAACAACAATTACCCTTGTATAAACAAGCTTACCCTAAATGTATATGGAAAGGGAAATGCTCTAGAATAGGCAAAAACAGTTTTGGAAAAGAATGGAGTGGCTGCAATACTCTTCCCAGTGTTAGGAGCTACTGAGCAGCTACAGTAAGCAAGACTGCTGTATTGTCAGAGGGGCAGACACAAAGACCAACGGAACAGAATAAAGAACCCAGAAAGAACCACACAAATATGTCCAGTTGAAACTTGATAAAGGGCCAAAAACAAGCCAATGGGGAAGAGTAGCACATTGGATATTTACAGGCAAAACCAAAAGTGAAAACAGAACTCTCAACCTAAGTCATATGCTTTACACAGAAATTACTGAAGATGGATTATGGACTTAAATATAAAAGTGTAGGTATAAAACTTCTACAAGAGAAGAAGGATACAATCTTCAGGAACTCCTACGAAGCAAAGATGTATTAGATTTAACACTAAAAACACAATTCATGGAAAGGAAAAATGATAAATCAGACCTCATAAAAAGTTAAAACTTTTGCTTTGCAAAGGCCCCTATTAGGAGGATGAACATCCAAGCTGTGGGCTGGGAGAAAATATTCTCAAACCACACAGCCAACACAGTACTGGTGTCAAGGCCCTGTTTTAAAGGCGTCAAAATCAACCATTAGAAAAACCAAAGACCCAACATAAGAGCGAAGACATCCATCAGAGAGGACATACACATGGCAAGGAAGCACAGGAGAGCACGACACCAGCTACCAGAGAAAAACCCACATAAACCAGTGAGCAGACACGACACAGCAGCCAGAGGGGCTGAAAGGGAAGACAAAGTCTGGCCCGCAGTGCTGCTAACGATGTGGAGGGCGAGGTCCCATGGTCATGGCTGGGGACGTGAGACAGCGTGTCCACACCAGAGAATAATTCGGCAGATTTAAAAAATGTGTATTTAAAATGGACTTACCATAAACCCAACACTTATACTCACAGGCAGAGAAACAAAAAGTTATTTTAAAGCAGAAACTTGTACATAAATGCTTACAGCAGCTTTATTCATAATAACCCAAACTTGAAAACTACCCAAATGTCTTTCCACAATTGAATGGTTCAGCAAAGTGCACTGCATTCTATGAAAAAAAAAAAGGAACAAATGATTGATGCAGGCAAAAACTCGGATGATCCTCAAGGAGTTGTGCTGAACAAAAAAACGCCAGCCCCAAAAGGATACACGCTACGTGATTCCATTTGTATAACACTTGAGCAATGGCATAGTTTTACAGGTAGAGACCAGGTCAATGCCTGCTCAGGACTACGGAGCTAGTCTAGGGAGGGGCTGGATAGTGCAGGGAGGGGGGGGTACAGTTAAGTACCTTGATTGTCGCGATAATTACAGGAAGTTACGCACGTGATTAAATTGCATACAGCCACATACACACACAGAGACAGACACATACCCACAAGTTAATCAAATAAATGCATGACAACCAGTAGACTCAGAATAAGTTCTATGATTACACCCATGCCAGGGTCCTGAGTTTGACATGTCCTGCAGTAATGAGAGATGTTAGTGTTGTTGGAAACCGACTGTGAAGACAGTAGAGAGGATCCTCGAAATACTAAAAATAGAACCACCGTCGGATCCAGAAATTCCAGTCCTGGGAATATACCCAAAGGAATGAAAACACTGACTGGAGGAGATGTCCGCACCCCATGTTTACTACAGCAGGAGTCACAGCGGCCAAGACACGGAAGCAGCCTACACTCGCGGCTGCACACATGGGTGAAGAGCGGGGTGTACGCACGGGCTGAAGTGCTCAGCCACAGAAAAGCAAACAACAAAGAAACAAAACAATGAAACGAGGAAATCTTGCTCTTTTTGACCACATGGGTGGACTTCGAGAGCACGCTCTTAAGCAAAGTAAGTTAGACAGGGAAAGACTAATACCGTATGATCTCAGGGGATCTGCACCTGGAATCTAAAAGAACTCAGCTCAGAGAGACTCATCTCTCGGGTCAGACTGCTCTCTGGGTGCTGTCCGCCACCTTTTACTTTGACAGTCTCTTCACAGGGCTCTAAGTGCACCACAGTGGAGGGGAGCTCGGGGTAAGCCTTGGTATTCAGTCCCCCGAGACCTCAGACTCAGGCCGTGGAACGGGGTCTGTACAGATTCATGATAAGGAATGTTGAAAGTGGTAGGAACCCCATTTTCAATGCCACAGCTTCCTGGAATCTCTGCTACCACCTTTGCCTGTGGCCTGCCAGTCCTGGGGCAAGACAGTCCCGTTGTCTGAGTTGACCTTGTGTTTTGTTGTGCATGGGCCCGGACTGGCAGGGTGAAACGCTGCCCTGGCGATTTCCTCATACAGATGGTGGGCTATGTTTAGAGCTACAGGGTGGTGTCCCAGGCAGCAGCCACTTGCTGACAGGAACCTTTTGTCCTCCTCGGTAACAGATGGTGGCCATGGACATCAACTGAAACCCTTCAGCTCTGCCTTTGACATCTCTACTCTTGGGAGAGGGGCTTTGGTAGCCCACATGACAAAATGGCCTCATCTTCCTGGACAATATCCACCTGACACACCCACCTCTGGAGTCTAAAACAGAGCTTTTGCTTGTACTTGTAGCCCCTTCTGATCATCTTAATCCTGGAGAGACAGGAACTCCTGGGGCATCAGAACTTTGAGGGTTTAGGGTGTTATTATAAATGGGACCCTGTCACGGTCCCTGTCCATTCCCTGGCCCTCTCCGTACTCACTTCAGGCTATGACCAGACCTAGAATACAGCCAGGGGATGATGCTCCTCATGGCCATCACCTGCTGGCTAAATGTACCACAGACTGCAGGCTGACCCTTCACAGGCTGTGCTAGATCTTGAAACACCAACACCACCCCCCAAGGAAAAAAGAGAAAAGAGGATTTTGAAAATCTTTCTATGTCAGCATCAGGGATCTGGGTTAGTAGAGGGCAGGAGAGCATTGTCAGGACAACGTATCAGACAGGAAGTCCGCTACCCACAGACTTTTCCTTCCAAAGTTCCTAAAAGCCTGAGAGGGGGGTTATTTCCTATTTAACTGGGTCTTCTCCTGAAGCTTCAGGGCCCCTCTGCTCTAGCAGACATGAGAGACCTCCAAACAAGACCCACTGTCAAGGCAAGGTACCCATTGCCTTCACGACTCCTCCCATTCTTCTGGCAATCTCCTCCACCTGGAGACATGGGGTAAGAGGGTAGAAGGGCACAAAATTTCTGGGAGGGCTGCAAGATCTAAAGCTTGAGAAGTCCCACCTATGCTAATCTCAGAACCTTCCTCGTCTAGTGTGGATACAGTTTCATGAGCTCCCCTTCTCTTGGTTCTTGTGAGCCTCCAGGCAAGATGGCTCCATGAGACAGAAGGCTACCCAATGCCTGGCTCAGTGGCCATTGTCTGTCCAGTCCCCTTTGCCAAAGGCTACAGGGATGAGCTCTCCTGGTCTGCAGGTTGTGGTTGTTCTGATGACACATCATTTCCTACCCCTGCCATCTACCCATTCTCCTTGGTTTGGATGAGATTTTGCTCACTCAGCCTAGAAAGCCCCAAACTCAGAGGGACCAGATATCTACAGGAAAAAAGGAGAAATGTGGAGCTGAAGAACATTGTGAGAACGCCTTTTCGGCAGGAAATCCCCCTTTCCCCAGCCGGGTGTCCTCTCCGGAAGGGAGGGATGGATGCTGCAGACAAGAGGAACCTGCTCTGAAGTCTGAAGACGGCCTAGGATCTCTTGTTTGGATGATAAACTGGCAAGAGCACAGCAGATTTACTCTCACGGCTTAACACTGCCGTGTAATCAAAAAAGAGAAGAGCTAGCTTTTATCGAGAAAGTTCTCAATAAAAGCAAACTGTCTCTATTCAAAGCTTTTGTTTGTTTGTTTATTTATTTATCTGAAGTTTTTTAAAAGAAACTTCTGTTTTCAGGAATCCGTCCTTTGAAAATATGTCCATCTTTACGGTGCTTAGTCTTTGTGCTGCCCAGTGGTGGGCTAGTGGCTCTCGTGTGATGTTCTTGGATTATTTCTGAAAGTTCTGAATCTCCCAATTTATCTGAGAAGTCCTCTCCCTCTGTGTGTTTGTGTCTCTGGGGGAGAGAAAGTGTCTATACATTACAGCGAGATCCCAAGGAGCATGTCGTAATGAGCAGCCATCCAGCCCTTGCTTAGCTGTCACGACTTACTGTTAAATCCTTGGTTCATGGTTGGAAGGTTCCAGCGGCATCATTTCTTCCCTGCCTCTGATCCTGCTGTTTCCCCCTCCCCCACCCCCGTCTTTGTCACACGATCTCGTTCCTTCTCAGACATTGCTTTGACTTAGCCACTTTCTTCTCTTTCTCTTGCTGATTAAAAGTTTACCCAGAACGTGTCCTTGCCCACACTTCCAGAGGGTGAGGCATCAGAGAGGTTGCGAAATAGAATGCGTATGGATGCACGTGGGAGTGACTGCTTTGGTGCCCTCCGTTCTCCCACACAGTCAACGAGGCAGGCCTGGAGTCTGGCCCTCAGATGCGGCCTCCCTGCAGCTTCCCACTCCCCGTAGACTCCAGACATAAATCAGCAGACAGATAAGTTCTGGCTCACTCCAAGTCCTGTGTACGCTCTGTATTCCCGGAGCAGACTGACTTAGGGAAAAGACGTCATGAAGGTGTATAGCTGCGTTAAAAAGAGCTACCTTTGGAAGTTGGATCGAAATTGCTAGCAAGGAGGTCTTCATTTGTCTTGTTTATTATTTTTTTTCAGTATTACTCCCTGGTATTGCTGACTGGGATATGATCCAGGTGTTCTGTGTTGTCTGACCTAAGTATCTTCTTAATCTTATCCCACTGATGGCTTTGGGTAGCAATGGGTGGTTTCCAACTTGGAGACAGAAGGACTTTTGCTGGGAAGGAGCTTCTAATGCTGGTATAACCTTTTCTCCCCCACTGAGGACTATGCTAGTCCCTCGCCCACCACACCCCAGCTGCATCTCGGCCCTCTCTGCTGCTCTGTGCCCTGGGGGGCTGACTCCTGCAGCTGGCACCAGCCTCTCTGGCTTCTGCGTGGGCCCCAGACAGCAGACCCAGGAAGAGCGAGGTCAGGGCTGTCTGCCTCCCTGATGCTCCATCTCTGGCAGCAGGAAGGGACATACCTGCAGCCCAGCGGCCCTAGTCCTCACGGGCCTTTTCCAGGGGTGCTCCTCCTGTGCTTCCTCAGCCCTGGGGGCTGTAACGGCATCCCAGCTTGGTCTCTGGGTGGCCGTAAGCCTGCAAGCCTGTCCAGAGCTCGGCAGGCTGTCTCTTCATTCAAGTCCCTTCTTTTAACCACCAGGGCGGATTCTATTCCCAGCCGGATACAAGGGCTCTCTTCCAAAATTTATTCTTGAACTCGGGAGTGTGAGGCGACAGCTCTGAGCTGTCCAGAGCCTGTTAAGGCCCTTCGGACCCCGTCCCGGGAGTTGGGAGCTAATGCCTCGGGGTAGTCACGAGACGCCTGCCGCTGTGTGCACGTCTGTCTGGGCCATCTCGTGGGCAGGGGAGACTCCGTGGGGCGGGTTCACACCCTCCTGTGTCCCTAGAACACACACACTGTCATCTCGTGTCCAGTGTCACTGTCATTTCCCACAAGGGCCTGCTTGTCTCCTCCTGTGGTCTGGGTGCATCTCTGTGGAGCAGCACCCTTGCACGCTGGGAAGTGTGTCAGTGTGAGGAGAGGCTCACGGAGCCTTGCAGGGGATTCCCTTTGAGAGAGACCAGGCACATGAGGTGGGTCTCAGCAGCTTCAGAGCACAATCAACGGTCTCTGAAAACCAAAAGGAGTTAGAGAGGGGATGGGGCAACCGGGCGATGTGTATTAAGAAGGGCATGTGTGGTGGTGAGCACTTGGTATTAATTGTGACTAATGAATCATTGAACGCTGCCTCAAAAACTTATGATGTACTATATGCTGGCTAGCTGCACATAATGAAAGGAAGGAAGGAAGGAAGGAAGGAAGGAAGAAAGAAAGAAAGAAAGAAAGAAAGAGGGAAGGAAGGAAGGAAAGGAAGAAAGAAAGAAAAAAAAAGAAAGAAAGAAAGGGAAGGAAGGAAGGAAAGGAAGAAAGAAAGAAAGAAAAGAAAGAAAGAAAGAAAGAAGGGAAAAGAAAGAAAAAAAGAAAGAAAGTTTCATTCTCTAGGAGGACCTCAGCCATAGGGTGAAGACACCTTCCATTTTAAGGAGCATTTCCCATCAATACACATACATCTGAGCACCTCTGTGAAGAAGAACATTTACATTCTCAGCACCCGTGGGGCTAAGGGTGGGGACAATGCTGACTGCCACGCAGAGAGCTTTCCTACTTCCTTTTTCATTTTTCTATAAAATCCCTGTTGAACCACAGTGCCTCATCCTGGCTTCACAGTCCATGGGGAGAGACTGCACTCCAGGACTGAGCAGCCCCTGAGCGGCCAGTTACTGTCACTGGGATAACCTAGCCAGCCTCATGCTGCTGTGGCCACTGCTTCTGGTCCTCGGTGAGTAGGATGCTGGAGCATGGCTTGGGTGCGGCAGGACCACTGGTGGCCGGGCATCCCAGAGCCTGCTCTTGAGCACACATCCACATCTCTCCAATGGGTGAGTAGGGATGGGCCCCAGGTTCTAACTCCGCACCAGGAGGCACCATGCAGATCAGTACTGAGCAGAGCAGCTTCCCAGGAAAACGAAGGACTATGCATCTCTTTTGCAAATACTGATGCCCTTCGTCCTCTCTAAAACATCCGTTTCTGCTTTGATCTCTCAGAAAATTGGAACACTTCTTGAAAGGACGTCAAAGGAATGTTCTGTTAGGGTGCATTCTATTTCCAGCCCACCGAAATGCGACTCTGTCCCAGCCCCACTCCCACACCAAGCCACCATGTCTGGGGCTGATGTCTTTCTTTCCTCGACTTACACTTTGGAGTGGCTTCAAGTCCCGCCAACTGTAGGTCAGCCTGTGGCTTCTGCTGATAGGTCCGACCCTCACACACAGATGCAAATGCAGTACTGGGTCGAGAATAGGGAAGGATGAGAAACAGCGTGCACGAGATGTGAGCAGACATCTCGTGTCCTTCCCGGCCCTTCCTGGCTTCTGTGTCACCAGCAGGTGGGCGATCTGTCTCCAAAAGAGTCAGTCTTCAAAAGAGAAGGTGTAAGCAGAGCAAAGTCAGCATGAAACTTCTTGAGAACTTGCCTGCATAGTAACCAGCTCTGGGGAGGACAATGTTCATGGACCGTTTGGGTCTCGAGCACTTGATTCCATGGGAGGTTGTTTGTGAGGGAGGGAAAGAAGGAAGCAAGCCAAGCGGGAGGGGAAAGGAAGAGATGAATGAGGGGAGGAGACCAGAAGGGATGAGATGTGGGGGAAGAAGGGGAGACATGTAGAGAGAAGAAGGCATGGACGGAAAGGGGGCAGAGAGACCAGCTGGGGAGGGGTGGAGGTTTTTAGAAAGTGTGCGCCCCTGGCCGGGTGGTGATGTCTGCCTCTTCCCTTGCAGTGGCTGTGGATGCCCAGTCTGGTGAGTCACCCTCTCTTTGCTCTCTTCAGTCTCTGGGAAGCACGCTCACTCTGCAGGCGAGGCAGGGGCTGCCCGCCCGGCCTCTTGGCTGGGGCTGCAGGGCCGGGAGCCAGGACTGGGGTGGGGCGAGCCAGAGGCCAGTCCCCACCGGGCAGAGCGCTCCGGTGTCCCTTCATCTCTGCGCTGCTACCTGCTTGCCTGATGGGCTAACCCCCTGGACCCTGTCAAGGCCATGGACCTTTTCTCCTTGCTGCTGAGCCCTGGCACCAGAAGGAAGTCCCCCGGGAAGGGAAGGCAAACCATTTGCAGTTACTGTTGAGTAAACATTCCCTACATCCTCCTGGCAACACCAGAGGCTGTGGTGGGAAACCCATTTACCACAGAGAGGCAACTGGATGATTGGGAGATGCTATGCCTAAAACAGGGCCGTCCCTGATCGTCCCCTTGGACTGAAAATGACCACGCCTCACTTGTCTTCTATTCTTAGACTGGAAAGTTACATTTCCCCCTTTAACTCCTCCTTCGAGGAAGTATTCACCCTCCTACAAGGCGGGGGTGGAGGGCATCCTTACACACCTGGTGTTTTGGTATCTGAGGATACAAACTGTGTTGTATCTGCTGTGATTTTGAACAAGAGGGTTCCCTGGACCAGCCTCGTGAGACCAGTGAGATGTGTGCATGCAGACTGTGCTTTGCTCTGGGGGGTGGGTCTGTGAGTCAAATGCTAAAGCTCAGGCCTGTCTCCCAAGTATCTGTGAGCCAGATCCTGGTTCCAGACTCAGGAACTCCAGAGTCACCTCTTGCTTGCCTCCAGCCCCTTATAAGCACCAGCGCAGCCATGTGAGCCTTCTTTCTCAAACATTCTTTAATCAGACGATTTCATCCCTGTCATCATCCCTGAAGATCTTGCCCAATCTCCATGTGGAGGAAGAAAACGTTTGGCCTTCAGGAGGGCTTCAGATGTGTCTCTTTTTGTCAGTGTTTCTGACCCCCCACCGTGCCCACCTCCTGGTCCACCGCTGAGACTCTCAAAGCGGCTGAGGGGTCTGGAGGGAGCGTGGTGTCTGCACTTCTTAGGAGCACAATTCCTGAGCATGCACTTCCAACCTGTGCTGTAGATGGAGATCCCTGGAGGAAAGTATTGTGAACTTTACAACATATATACAAAAACAGAAAATGCAGAAGATGAGACAATGTTTTATGGACTTTGGAAGTCCCCCTCTTTAGGGATCCCACTTTGGAGACTGGACCCAGTGCCCACATGAGGTTGGTGCACCTTGTGAGGCAGTTCCCTGAGAGCCAGGGCGCCTTCCCTCTACCGTAAACTCACGGCTACAGGGCAGAGCCTGCCCTCTCCTCTTTCTCCTTCCCATTCCTCCACGTCCACCTCTGCTGCTCTTTACACTGAAGGGGAATGAATGGTCCAAGGTCAGTCCTGGGATTAGACTTTTTATCAGAATGGCCAACATCTCTGCAATTCAGCCCAACACATTATGATTCTAAATTGATATTTGAACCTGAATTTCTAGCTCAATGGTCAGCTGAAAAATCTCCCCCTAAAGCCCGAGGCTGCAGGGCTGGGGCATAGCACATAAAGCAAGCTGTCTTCCCTCTCAAACTTCCAGCCCCTCCAGCCTATTGGTTTCCTCCCCTGCTGGGGCAGATCCAGACACTAAGATGCCCTGAGCTCTGGGGACACTGTCCTCCAAGGGGAGGCACAGACCTGAATCAGCAGAGAAGCCCACCCCTTCTTACAGGGGCCATCCAGCAAAGGATTCTCAGAAGCCTCTGGAAAAGGCATTCAGGAAGGGCTCGTTCCGGAAGTGATGCTCCAGGGCCGGGGCTACTGTCCCAGCGGGTGGACGGTTTCATCAGGGAGAAGACAATAGGAAGGTCTTTGAATTGTACCCACTGGGCTGAGCCTCCAGGGAAAGAGAGATGCAGAGAAAGTTGATCCTGGCTGTCATGGGGACAGGAGGTCACCTTGAGTGGATGCAGAGATATGAGTGTCATTTAAAAATCAATATTTGGTCCAGAATTGGGATTGAAACTTTTTAAACAGACATAATACTAACAGGCTGTATGAAAGACACACAATGTCAGTAAGGGTTCCAAGGGATCTGTGCTGCCCAGCTGTGTGTGTGTGTGTGTGTGTGTGTGTGTGTGTGCGCGCGTGTGTGTGCGTGCATGTGCGTGTGTGTGTGCATGTGTGTGCGTGTGTGTGCCTGTGCATCACCCCTCCCCCATGCGAGCGGGAGTCCGGGTGCTGGGGCCAGGGCGGGGGTGGGGCTGGCCCTGCAGGGGTTTGGCATCTTTTGCAGACTGGCTGAGCATTGACGTGCCCCACGACGTCTACGAAGGAGACGAGGTGGTCGTGACGTGCTCCGGGGAAAGCAGTAGCATGATCGGGAAAGTGATGTTCTACAAGGATGGGTCTCTGCTGGCCACTCACTTCCACAGGTCCACCCACACCATTCCAAAGGCAAGACTCGGGGACAGCGGCTCCTACTCCTGTGAGGTCCATGAGCTGTTCTTCTATAGATTTAGGACAGGAAAATCGAGATCTGTATGGCTCGCTGTCCAAGGTGAGGCTTCACTGCTCCAGGGCCTGTGCAGGGGGAGCCAGGGAGCAGGGCAGGGGACACCACCCAGGGAGGGAACGGTGGTGGACGGCTGTGTGTCCCTGGGTCTGCGTCTGTGCGTCCTGCCCGCTGGGGCTGAGGAGACAGGGCATGACAGGGCATGACGGCTGCTCCGTTACGTCTCTCCCTCCAGAGCTGTTTCCAGCACCCACGCTGACCGTCAGGCCCTTGCAGCCCACCGAGGGGAGCTCCGTGACCCTGTCTTGTGACACCCAGCTCCCCCGAAACAGGGCAGGGACGCAGCTTCGCTACTCCTTCTTCAGGGATGACCACACCCTGAGATCGGACGGGAACTCCTCAGAGTTTCAGATCTCGGCCCTGTGGAGGGAGGACTCGGGATACTACTGGTGTGAGGTGGCCACGGCGTCCCACAGTGTCTCCAAGCCGAGTCATCGGTCCCACGTGCTTGTGCAGAGTGAGCCCCAGGGGCGGGGCTGCAGGCGGGGTCCTGGGTCGGGCAGAAAAGAGCAGGGCTCCCTCACTGTCCTCTCCTGTCCATATAGGAGTCCCAGTGGCCCTCACCTGCCCTCACCTGCTCTCACCTACTCTCACCTGCCCTCACCTGCCCTCACCTGCCCTCACCTGCTCTCACCTGCCCTCTCCTGCCCTCTCCTGCCCTCACCTGCCCTCACCTGCCCTCACTTGCCCTCACCTGCCCTCACCTGCTCTCACCAGTCCTCACCCGCCCTCACCTGCCCCCATCTGCCCTCACCTGCCCTCACCTGCTCTCACCAGTCCTCACCCGCCCTCACCCGCCCTCACCTGCCCTCACCTGCCCTCACCTGCCCTCACCTGCCCTCTCCTGCCCTCACCTGCCCTCACCTGCCCTCACTTGCCCTCACCTGCCCTCACCTTCTCTCACCAGTCCTCACCCGTCCTCACCCGCCCTCACCTGCCCTCTCGTGCTCACACAGGTGTCCCGGTGTCTGCCGTGCGGCTGGAGACCCAGCCCCAGGGGGGCCAGGTGCTGGCAGGGGAGCGTCTGGTCCTCGTCTGCTCTGTGGCTGAAGGCACAGGGGACACCACGTTCTCCTGGCACAGGGAGGACACGGAGGAGAGTCTGGGGAGCAGGCGTCAGCGTTCCCGGAGCGCAGAGCTGGAGATCCCTGCCGTCGTGGGCAGCCACACGGGGCGTTACTACTGCACAGCGGACAATGGCCACGGCCTGGCCCGCAGCGGGGCCCTGACGGTCACTGTCACAGGTGAGCGGCGCTCTCCTACTTAGCCGGTGACCGAGCAGTCTCCTTCTGCGGCGGGGAGGATGTGCCAAGGATGAGGAGGGACGGGCCGTGAGGAGGTTAGGAAGCAGTCTGAACACGGCAGTGAGGTGGGGGGGGCAGACGAGCGAGAGGAGGGGGACACGAGGTGTCCCCCGTGGGCTGGATGGACCCTGTGAGGACTTGGGACAATGAGAGAGGGGCTGTAAGTCTGCGCAGCAGGAGAGAAGCTCTCTGACGGCTCCCTGTCTCCCTCAGTCCCAGCGTCCCGCCCCGTCCTCACCCTCAGGGCACCCGGGACCCGGGCCGTGGTGGGGGACGCGGTGGAGCTTCGCTGTGAGGCCCAGAGCGGCTCTCCCCCAATCCTGTACCGGTTTTATCACGAGGATGCCACCCTGGGGAGCAGATGGGCCCCCTCTGGAGGAGGAGCGTCCGTCAACCTCTCTCTGACTGCGGAACATTCTGGAAACTACTCCTGTGCGGCCGACAACGGCCTGGGGGCCCAGCGCAGCGAGGCGGTGGCACTCAGCGTCACAGGTGCGATGTGTCCCTGTCCCCTTCCAGAGGACCGGGCGGTCATGCCAAGCGTCCTCTCGGTTGGATGACCCTGTCGTCGGGAAACGGGTCTTCAGCTCTCGGGGCTCCGCTCTGCACGGGACATCCCCCCACCCCGGCCTGATGCTCCCGCGGGAGCCGGGCTCTGCCCTGTCCGCAGGGCTCTGTGCTGGGACCCGCCGCGCCCACCTCGGGGTACATGGGGTGCGCAGGGGACGGGCGAGCACACAGCCCGCTGCGAGCAGGAGGCTCAACTCGCCTTGTCAAAACTCGGCAAACTGTGGAAAAGCCTGAACGACCAGATTCCAGGATCCAGACCTTCAGCAGGCTTACGTCACTCAGTCTCCTTAACAATGCTCCTTTCACGCGCGAGGAAATGGGCCCTGGATTTGGTAGCTTTCCCGGGTCGCTAGGCTGCTGGGCGCCGCCGTGGAGCTGGAGGGGAGGGTCAGGACCACGGCGGTGGCCACAGGACGTGTCCCCTCTAACGCGTCACTGTGGAGACGTGCACCCCAGGGGTCCTGCTCTGGGACGTCATCGGGCTCCTGCCACGCCCTTCTTGGTCACCCGCTCCTCGTGGGCAGAAGCGACGCGACCGTCTGGTTTTGGCGTCAGGGAGAGGTTAGCGTCAGAGGCGTGATTTCAGAAGCGCTGTGTGGTCACCGAGCTCTGCAGCCGCTGTTTTAACTGGTTTGTGTTGGACTCCCCTGCTGCTTGACACGTGTCTGGGATCAGCGGCAGGGACTTCCCGAGCCTGGGAGACCTTGACCTCCAGCGTCAGATCTGCTTTCTCACCAGTCTTTCTCATCTTTCTACCCTTCGTTAAAATAATTTGGATGGTTCCACCCAAAGAGTTGGGCGTTTTATCTAGATTTTCAAGTTCATTGCATCCTGTTGGCGGGTCCTCTCCCCACGTCTCGGACTGCCTCCGGCCGTGACAACGGTCTCCACTTCCTTCCGATCCGTTTGCGTGACTTCCTTCCGAATCAGACCGGCCCACAAGGGTCTAGGTTATGGTTCTTTTTCAAGACTCTGGTGCACTTTTGTAGCCCGCGTGTATTTGGGCTCCGGTTTTCTAGTTCATTTAGTCCTAGTCCATCTCTCCCACCTTCCACATAGTCTCCTCCTTTGGGCTTTAGGCTGATTTTCTGTTGCTCTTTTTCTAACTTCTCATGCGAATGCTTATTTACTCTTCGTCTTTATTTGCATGTCGTCAGTGCAGCTAAAACACATTTCTTCCAAGTACTTCTTTCATCTCCCCTTATAAGTTTTGATGTCTAACATTTTCCTTTGTTTAGTTTCTAAAGTATGTGGAATATGGGTTTTCATTTCTTTTGTAACTGGAGACTTAAGATTCTGAATAGATTTCATTTTTATCCTTTAGTTCATTACTTTCTCAATAGATTTCTTCTTTGTCCTTAATTTCTCAGTAGGTTTCTTCTTTGTCCTTGTGGTTAAACTTGATTGAACAGCATGGACTGCATGACTTTTCCTCTGGGGAGCCGACTAAGAATGTCTTTATGGCCTAACACAGAGTTGTCATTTTTATAAATGCTGTATATGGAATTTGACTTTATTTTGTTTATGTATGTATTTATTTATTTGAGAGGCAGAGCATGTGAGAGCAGGGGGAGGGACAGATGGAGAGAGCAAATCCTCAGGCAGACTTCCCGCTGAGCACAGAGCCCAACATGGGGCTCGATCCCATGACCCTGAAGCCATGACCTGAGCCAAAACCAACACTCGTATGCTTAACCGACCAAGACACTCCTCAGGTGCTCCTCTATGTGGAATTTGAAACGAATGTGAATTTTCTGCTTGGGATATACAAAGTTCGGGGTTTATTTTTCTATCCGCTGAAGCTGGTTGCTTATGTCGTCAGTCTCCACGGTGCCTTACATATGCTTCATGTTTTCAATCTGGGAGTCTCTGAGAGTCACATTCACGTGGTACCTGTAAGCCTCCCGGGTTTACTGTTTCTGCAGGGGCTCCGCTGTGAATTTGGTACCTGACCGTGTCAGATGGGGCGTTTTGGTTGCAAAGGATAGAAATGCCATACAAAGTGGCTTGGGCCAGAAAAAACACAAGTGCAGCAGGCGGGAGACGGGGACCAGATGTGGCTTATGCGCAGCTGGCTCTTAGGGTCCTGTCCTTCGCCTCCTCTTCCTGCTGTGTCTCCCCATCATTTCTGTCCTCACAAGGGAGGCTGGTCACTGACCGCTCTGGGCTCCCTCCTTCCTCTCTGCTGGAGGCTGGTCACTGACCGCTCTGGGCTCCCTCCTTCCTCTCTGCTGGAAACCCACTGGAAAGGCCTCCTTACAAATCACTCTGATTGGGAAAAGCAAACAAAGAAATGGGCAGAGGGCAGGTTGACTCCGCGGCTGTTCGCCCCGCAGCAGAAGGAGCAGGCTTGGGGTGGGTGAGGTCCCCCATGGGGCGTGAAGTCTCTCTCAGAAGATACGGGGCCTCTCAGTCCACCAGAACACTGGAGTCCCCAGGCTCCATCTCTAGGGAAGACCTAGTTCCAGCCTTCTCTCTGTTTTCCTAAGATCTTTGGAGCTCCTGAGAATCAAAGCATCAATGCCGATGTCCCTACCTTCCTTTGCCCTGGGGAGATGGATCCGTACATCGGCAAGCCCTCCGCCCCCGCCCAGCCCACCCCCAGCAAACAGCCTCTCCTGTGCGCCTCCCACACGGCTGAGGGTGGTCCGACCCCTCCTGTTTCCAGAGCCCCCGCCCAACATCCGCTTGACGAATGGTCCCCACCGCTGTGAAGGGCGGGTGGAGGTGCGACGGGACGGCCGCTGGGGCACCGTGTGTGACGACGGCTGGGACGGGAAGGATGTGGCCGTGGTGTGCCGGGAGCTGGGCTGCGGAGCGGCCAGACACACGCCCGCAGGCACGCTGTACCCACCGATGGCCGAGGAGGACCAGCCCGTGTTCATTCAGGCAGCCCTGTGCAAGGGGACCGAGGGGGCCCTGGCTGAATGTGAGCAGGTGGAGACCTTCGACTGCGATCACAGCGAGGACGCAGGGGCCGCGTGTGCAGGTGGGTGAGGGCAGGGCCTGGGCTGGGGACGGGCCGTCCAGCCCTGAGGACCTTCTCTCCACTCCCCGCGGCCACCTCGGGGCCACCTTACTGCTCACCACAGCTGCCCCTCCTTCAGAGCCACTCACCTGTTCTCCACGACACAGTGGTCGGGGAGGCTGGGAGGCTAGTCCAGGCCGTAAAGGACTCTCCCGTGCGTTCTATTATTAGCCCGTATCTGCCGACTCGAGACCCAGCACTGATGTCTTCACGGCTGTGAGTTGGGGCATAATACTAGGGAAGGGACTATGAGGCCCCAGAATGTCCAGATGGGAGTGACTTTAGTCCAGGCCACACTGCTTGTGTTGCTCTGTGTTCCCATCAGCTCTCCACAGGCCTCTCCCCCAAACTCCGCTCATCAGAATCAATCCCAGAGTCGGAGGCATGCTGGCTGGGGCAGACCCGGGGGCTATTTCTGACCTGGGATCCCGATGGGACATGGGCTTGGAGAGGCCGGAGGGGAGTCGGCAAGACCAGGTCCATCCAGGAAACCAGGCCAGGAACCGTCAAGGACAGACTCCCTGAGAGTGGAGGGCCAGGGACCAAGCCCAAGGCCTCCACAGAGCTTGTGACTGGGTGGAGGTCAGAGGACGCTCGCCCAGTCCCAGTCCCCACTCTGCTGGAGCACCCCAGCTCCTCGGGCCGGGAGTCGGGGAGCAGGGTCTGGAGCCCTGTGGAGAGAAGGTGTCCAGAAGCACTGGACGGGCGCCCAGCGTCAGGAGCAGGTGAAGGCCTGGGGCTCGTTCAGGGACATGGCACCAGCATTGGGCACGGGAGGGATCCGGGATTTGGGGTCAGCTGTGCGGGGGCTTCAGGCATGCACCCCCCCAGCCATACAAGTGGCAAACTTCTCTGATGCTCGCGATCCCTCAGAGAAGGGGGACAATGCCTGGTCCAGCATTAGGACCGACCAAACACTCACCACTCACACAGACAGTCCCTCTGGAAGGAGTCCCGGGAGTGCTCCAGACTGCCCATTTGGGACGGTCTTCCCTGGAGGGTGGGTCTGGGGCTCGGGCTGGCCTGCCTTCCTCTGGGCCTCGCTTCTGGGGGAGACCCTCTGATTTCTCTGGAGAATCCCTTCACAGATCATCCCCTCCTTACCACCTTTTTACTTTTCTCTGTAGCATTCTTGCCTCGTTTTTCTTGAAGACTGGCAGGTTTTCTCCCTTTGGGCCTCTCCGGCCTAAGGGGCCTCCAGCGCTGGATGGACCTGAAACTTCACCTGTGGCCCCCCAGGCCCCTCAGCGGGACTCCCAAGTGCCTCCCACACTAGGGCCTCAACCCACCTGCATTCGGGGCCACAGCCAGCTCCCAGAAGAGCCAAACTTGGTGACATCCTGGCCCAGACCCCGGGTTTTCCAGTGTCTTCCCAAAGACATTTGGAGGTCCCAGTGCTGTCTCCTTGGAGGGACGTGGCAGCTCCTGAGGACAGAACAAACAGGGAATGAGTGGAGATGGGCCCCACAGCTCCTAGAAGTGGGGGCCTTTCATTTCCATTCTTTCTTTCTTTTAAAGACTTATTTATTCTAGAGAGAAAGAGAGAGCAAGTGGGGGGAGAGACGGGGTAGAGGGAGAAAATCTCAAGCAGACTCGGTGCTGACCAAGGAGCCTGACCTGGGGCTCGTTCTCATGACCCAGAGATCACGACCTGAGCCGAAATCAAGAGTCAGACACTCAACCGGCTGAGCACCCAGGCGCCCCTTCGTTTCCATTCTAAGTGTCCTGGGAAGAAACTAGCTTTTAAAAATTTACTCCTTAGTACACTTTCTTAAATTACAAATATGAAACACATTAGCCAAAAAAGAAAAGAAAAATCGGCCAGGATTCTAATATTTGGAAGTAACTGCTGTTAATATGCTGATTCTTGTAAAGCATTTTATGAATATATGAATATATTTGAGTAACAGTACACTTTTGAGTTTATTGTACTATAAACTACATATCACTCTACTGCTTATTAAATTTAACATTACAATGTTAACAGACATTTTATAGATGTGTGTGTGTGTGTGTGTGTGTGTGTGTGCGCATAGCTTTTAAGCTAAGACTGCCCTCCAAGAAGGAGAATCCTGATTTAAAATACCCTTTGTTCTGCGTGCCTTGATCGGGTTTGGGTCTGGGTGTGCAGAGTGAAGGGAAGGAAGAAACCGTTTGCTTCAGGTGGGGACCTGCCCTGACAGCCCCTCCACTTCACTAATGTCCAAGTCTCAACAGACATTTGAGTGGGTGCTTCTTTTTAGAAATGAGTGACTAAGTTTTGAATCTGGGTGGATATGGGGAGAAAAAAATTAGACATTTTATATATGTATATATATATTCCAGACTAGATATCTACGTTGATAAGTAATTTACTGAGCCCGTTTCATGGGCTAGGTGCTACATGTTAGTTCCTTATGTTGTTGGTAAGGCTTCAGAAGGTATCTTGGTATTTTAACTGTGATTGCATTAGGTTTGTGTTGAAATAGTAAGTCACCTTTAGGAGGATTTGGCATTTTTACAGAGTAATCTTCCAGCCCAAGGCCAAGCTATGTCACATCATTTATGTTTGGATCTGTCAGTAGAGTCAATTTCTTTTACATTCTACCTATTGTCAATTTTATTTTTAGACTTTTTAAAGTACTGGACCCCTTGTATAGAATAGACCTTTATCGTATCACATTGATAGATGTTTGTTTTATTTTTAAAAATACATTTATTTATTTGAGAGAGAGAGCACATGCATGAACAGTGGGAGGGGCAGAGAGAGAGAGATGGAGAGACAGAGTGTCAAGCAGATTCCTGGCTGAGTGTAGAGCCAGAGGTGGGGCTCAATCCCATTACACTGAGATCATGACCAGAGTTGGAATCAAAATCTGAGGCTTAACAGACTGTACCACCCAGACACCCCCTGGATGTGTATTTTAATATGTCCTGAATTACTGGGTTCTAGCCGCTGGTCGTGGACCTGGCTCATCCAGAATTCTCTCGTCCTCGCTAACACTGTCATTCACTCTTCTCAGGTGTCTGGGTGTGCGGTCCTGTCTGCAGATGGGACAGTACTGCTTCCTTCTGCATCTGTAGCGCACGTGCTTCCCTCTCTCCCAGAACACGGTCCAGCCTTTCCAGAACAATGTTAAGTCCCCGTGAGGATCCTAGGCATCCTTGCTTCGTTCCTAAATGTAACTGCTGTGCTGTGTGAGTCTCACCATTAGCCATGAGACTGGCTTTTAACTTAAGATATACTCACTTATAACATCAAGAAATTACCTCCTATCCGAAATTAATAACAATTTTATTTACTGTTTAATCTGAAGTAGATGTTGAATTTTTAAAATAGCTTTCTGTTACCCTTTAACTTAATATGGTGAAGTACTTTAATAGACGCTCTAGTAATGAACAATGCTCACAACTCTCCCTGCCTGTGATATAGATTAATTCCCCACTGAATTCCATGTGATGGCCTCTTATGGGGGGTTTTGGATAGGTATTTATAATGAGGGTTCTTTTGTAGCTTTTGAATCTTCTGTGGAAAGCTTTCCTATCAATGCTGTGTCGGTTTCTTATGCAGTGTTTCGATTACTGTTACTCTCTGGTCTACAACATCAGTTTTATTTTCTTCTTTGACCTCAAAGCTGAATTAAAATAGAGTTTATTTTTTTTAAAGTACATCATGAAAAGAATTTTCCCCTCATTTTGTGATTTGTAAAATAAATTGTATTTATGATTTTTAAAGTTTCCTTTGGGACTCAGACATGATCAGTTTTTATAGATCGTCTACAAGGACTAAAAAGACAGTGGGTTCTCTGTCCCCAGGATTTAGAGTTCAGTATATACTCCTTAGGGTCTCCCTCCTCATCCCACCCCTAAGCATCCTTAGGGGTGCTAAGCATCCTTAGCACCTTAGCTTAGCATCCTTAGCTAAGCATCCTTAACTTTACCTGCCTGATCTGTGGTGGACCCACAGGCTCCTCCCTGCACCGAAGTCTGTTTCCACGTCCTGCGATCCACGGGTCAGCGCAGCGTGTGGGCGCCATGGTTCTCGAGCTCAGAGTTTCCCCATCACGACAAGCTCTTCCGCTGCCCCTCAGGCTCCTCCCTCCATGGACCCCGTAGTTCTCCCACTTCCGACTTTCTGAGCCACTTCCCTCTATGCAAGTCCCTTGCATGTAATGTTCAGAATTCAGGGCTGAGCTTTGGTTTTGCACTGAATACAAAATTATTTTTGTTTTATGACTTGTTTGTTCTCTATTACCTTTTCTCTTCCTAAAGCTTCCTTCCTTTTTTGTTGTGTTTTGTTTTCCTTCCTCTTCATTTCGCAGCTCAGGTGCAGAGCTCATCCCTCATGGCTCACTCCCAGCGCTGGCCACACCGACGTTCTCCAGTTTTCTTTACTTATAGTCTGTATCTTTGCTTTCTACCCCCTGTCCCAGCCTCCAACCATTCTAACGTGTTTGGGGAGTTCCCTTCACTTAAACATATGATTTTCTGTGAACCTAGATTTTTTATTTACATAAGGTATGGCACTGTTTTTCACTTGGTTCTCTCTTTTGCTCTGTCCATGTTGCTGTGTGTACATCTAGTCCACTAGAGTGTACTAGAGCAGAAGCAGAAGAAGTTAGAGCAGAAGCGTCTAGAGGCTTCTGCTCTAACTTCCGCACATTGTTCCACCACCCTTTCCTTATCTGATCCCCAGAAAGGGACACCTACCTTACCCTCAACTTGTCGCTACTTCAAACTCTGACAAACTCCAACAAACCCCTCTTTCCTGCCTGCCTTGGACCATGTGAGAATTTCTCTGGATACATACCCAGGAGTGGAACTCAAGCAATAAATAAGGTTAGGTGGTCTTCCAAATTGCAGCCGCTCCCAACAGTGTATGAACGTTTCCTAGCCCGACATTCCAGGCGACCCTTGCTGTTATTTAGTGTTTTAATTTTGCCAACCCAGTGGACATAAAGAGAGATCTCATGGTGTTTTTGTTCCATTTTTCTAGTTATCTGTAAGTAAGTGTTTTGGGGACTTCCTCTTCTGTGAAATAACTGTTTGCCCATTTCCTTAATATTACTTTCATCTTTTTCTAGTTGATATCCATGAGTTTTTGCTTTCTTTAAATAAGTCCTTTGCTTGTTCTAGACTTTGCTGACACTATCTCCCAGTCTGTTGCTTGTCAGCTTTGTCCAAATGGTCTTGTATTGAGCAGGATTTTTTGTTTTCATGCAAATTCATTAATTTTGCATCTTTTAATTTGTGTTTAAGAAGTCCTTCCCAACCCCAAAGTCACAATGATAACCTCCTAGACTATCTTCCCTTGATTTTATAGTTTGTTTGTTTTTTATGGATTAGGTCTTCCAGATTCCACCTTTACATTAGATATTATGTATCAATCCATTTTTTTTTCCTCCAGAGAATAAGCCAGTTTTCCCAACTTATGTACTAAAGAGGCCAGGCATTCCCATTACTGCATGGTGTCAACTTTCAGTTTCCATACATACATGGGGCCTACCTAGGGTCTCTCTATTTTGTTCCATTGTTTTGCTTGATTTTGCACACACATTACACTGCCTTTATTGTTCTGGCCTTCTCATATATGTTAATATCTGATAACATAAGACCCCTCGCTGTTCTTCTTTGTCACAGTTATTTTTTTGTCAAAAAATGTTTACCAAAATTGTTTATAGATTTTTATTATTCTATAAAAATTTTGGAGTAATTATATTGAATTCTCAAACTGTCCAAATGGGATTTTACTGAATTTATAGATTAATTGGAGAGAGGCAGGGGTGGTGAGCCCTCCCACATCCCCATTCATCTTAGGCGTCTGGCCGGTTTGGTAGATAGAGCAGGTCAGCTAATTCTTAGTACCTGCCATAGTAGCTTTCAATCTGGCAAATGATTCTCCCCTTTACTCCTCTTGGGGAGACCACTGGAAACATCTGCGATGGTTGCTCACTGTCCTATCTCAGAGCCAAACCAACAGGAAACGTGGTCACCTTCTCTGTTCCATAGGGCATCATACTGGCCCACGGAGGCCCATCAGCTGGCCACAGAGGCCACAGGGAGTGGTCCCTGATACCACACGGAAAACAACTGGGAGCCAGAGTTCACAAACCCGGAGCATTGCAGGAGAAAGACAGGCAGACTAGAGCAGAGAAGAGATAGTGTCATGGAGACACATTTGGGCTTGAGATAAGTGTGGAAACATGACAAGAAAGAGGGATTGATGACCCTCAGGAGTGTCCTTCACATGAGGGTTAATATCCTACAGTATCCCCCTCCCCGTATCTACTCAGTGAGCCCCCAGGCACGTGCCCAGTGATGTCACCACAGTTGCCCACCCTCACCCTCCTGGGGAAACTGGAGTTTCCAAAATGAGCTCTGGTATCTGGAGGCCCTATGTTCCTAAGCAAAGAGGCAAGATTCTGCCCCTTCCACAGAAATATGCTCAAAATAGACTCTTATTTTGTGCAGTGGATGCTGGGATGTGCCACCCAACTCCTGTGTCAGAATGCAGGTTTGATTTTCCCCATTGCTGAGGTTTCTACCTGCAGAGCACTCAGTCATCAGCCCTCTTTGGAAAGTGCCTTGGCCGTGTCATTCAGGATCACTGTCCTTTCCCACAGCAGTGCATCCAATGGCTGGTGAACACGGGGCATGAGAGCCAGGCTCCTTTATACGACTCAAGACCACTCTGAGAGACAGTCCCAGCCTCGACTTGTCTCTGGGGTTGGCTGAGATCTTCATGGAGATGCTTCCAAGCTCAGCTGCTGCTTCTCCCTCTGCTTCTAGTGATAATTCTTGATACTGAGACCACTCCCTAATACATTCCCTACATGCTAATTTCCATGTGAGGGTCTCTGCACTGGAGACCCAGCCTGTGACATCTTGTACTCACCTGTGGTCTCCATGTCTAGAGTGATCACTGTGTCCTCCCCCACCTTTCTCTAAGGCCCCCTCCCTATCAGGGGAAGCTTGTCTCCTTAGTGGCTGTGGTCTCAGGGAATGACACACATTCCTGGTTCAGAGCAGCAGAGAGAAGTTCTGGGAAGGAGCACCCTATATTTCTGGAGGGTGAACCATTGATCCCTGTTAAGAGGGAGAATGATGTTGTGCATCCAATTACCCTATTTTTAGTGGGGGGGGGGGAGGCGGTAAATAGCACCATGAGAAGTACACTTCTGTTCATTCATCTCAACCAGCAACACCCAAACCAGGCTCAATGTCCACAGAGGATCATAAGGACATTTCAGTGAGGACCCAGAGACTGGTCTTACAAATCTCAATTAGCTACTTGATGGTGGACTTGTTAAAGGATAGCCCCTTGGTACTACCGCTGGTAGGTATGGTGACAGCAAGGATGGTATTGGAAGCACCAGGAAGACTGCCAGGTGGAATCTGTGGACATCCAAGACTCAGCATGTTTGTATAGAAGAATGGTGTCCAAAGTTCCTCCTAACCAGCCTACAGGTGATCCTTTTGGGTGCAAAGTCAGGACTGCGGAATGTTGCATATTAAGAGCTGACTGCCTACCCCTTTAGGGTAGGTGGAGAGATGGATAGTGTATTTGTAGAAGCAGCAGGGGCCTCCTCTGATGGTTCCTTTGTCTCTGTCATGACCAGGGTCACATTCTGTCATAACCCTCAGGGCTTCTGTCATCCAGAATGACACGGGGGACATGGAAGGGCTCCACCACAAGGCCCGAAGAGGGTCTCCCACAGTCCTGTATCATGAGCACGTCACTCTGGGGCGTGTGGCAGCATCTCTTGGAGGACCATCCTTCAACCTGTCTCTGACCACAGAACATCCTGGGATCTACTCCTGTGAGGTTGGCAGTGGCTCCAGGACCCAGTGCCGTAAGTAGTTATTGGAGAATCAAGAGGATGTGAGCCCTGGTTGACCTGTGCTGAGTGGTGGTGCGGAGGTGGTGGCTTTTCTGTGACCAGGTAGGAGGTAGAGAAAATGAGCAAAATCTCTCCCCACCTAGCCCTCTGGAAGCACCTGCATGGTGCTCAGGGGGTCAAGGCGCTCAGTCCCTCGCAGACCGGATTACTCTGTCCTGCAGCGAGGCTTAGTCCGATGAGCAGCACTTTCCTGCAAATCTGTGATTGAGGTAGAACACATTCTTAGGGAGTTGGGAGTGGGACAGGACATCGACAGCCCATCTTGGAGGCCCTGATGGGGTACATTCACCGCAGTGATGAAAGCCAAGATTCTCCAGTCCATCCCAGCACCTGCTATGCGATCCCGATACCCATGCTGAGCCCAGCCCTGGGGTAGGACACTTATGATGTCGGGCAATTATTGCTGGTCTGGGCCAGACTGACAGGAATGGACGTGGGCTGTGGGAAAGACCGAAACAGAGAGGGAGCTCAGAAAGCCACGAGGCTATCAAGTGTCTGGCAATGATAACCTGGAAGAAAATGTGGTTTAGCCTCATTTAGGCGGAGACCCCACCTAAACAGATAGACCGGCAACCTCGCCCCGTGTTGGTCAGCCTGTGGAAGGCCTGAAAACCTGAACAGCGGTTCCAATCTGCCCCTTGGCCCCTTCCTTCTCCGCACCTTCCAAGCAGAGCGGCCATTAGAGTTAGCAGTGTTTGTGACTCTGGAAGGCATGGGTTAGGCAGTGCGGCAGAGACAACGAAAAGGACAGTGCCCTAGGCCTTTTGCCCCAGCTCTGGAAGGGGCAGAAGCCCAAATACCCCCTAGAGCAGCTGCTCCTACCAGTGGGCCAGCGTTCCTCCAGCTGAAGCTTCTCTAAAGGACAGCGTATCATGGTGAGAACTTCCCTGCCCGTCAAGGGGTGAGGTGGAATATGGTCCAGCAGCCCACCTCTGCCGTGGCTCAACTCCCTCTCTGACTAAGCGACCTCCTGTTTGCCGCGGGAGAGTGCCCTGGGCACCAGTTCACCATCTCCAGAAATTTGGTGCTACGAGGCCCTGTGGAGAATGCAGATCTCCCAGATGCGCCCCCCCATTCCTGGCTGGCCCAGCAGCACGTAGCAGGGGAGTGGGGAGAGTCCCGCTGATGCCTGGTGTATAGATGCTCTAGTTGAGACAATCCATCCACAAGGACCGTGGCCACTATTCAGCCCAACACTGACACCATCTGGATAAAAACAGGAACGAACCATAGCAGCCAATGGGCTGAGCTCAGAGCCGTCTGGCTGGTGATCGCTCCTGAGCCCGGACCATTAGTCTTTTGCCCAGACAGTTGGGCTGTTCTAGAGGGATGAACCCCATGGCTTGGACACTGGGAAGGCGAGCGGTGGTTAATCAGGAGCGGACCCTTACAGGATCAGGATGTGTGGGGGACATTTGAGTTTGCCTGAAGGAGCCTCAGATGGTCCTCACTGTCTTCCATGTCCTGGTTCATAAGGCACGGGCATCCCAGGCAATCAAGAAGGTGATGACCTAGCTTGGGAAGGAGCTCTGGCAACTGACCCTTTAGTAGATACAGCAGATTGGATGCCTAGGGAGAGTGGTCACCACAGTACCCAGGTGGGTGACTTATATCCAAAGATGCCACCAGCCCTTGAAACAGGATGACCTGGTTAATGTGATAAGAGCATGTTCCGTGTGTTCTAAACAGCACCCAAAGCAACTGCCAGAGGAGCCTGGGGCCATCCACCAGAGTTCCCAGCCTGTGAGGGATTGGAAAATTGATTGCTTCAGCCACCTCCCTCTGAATGAGTGTTCTAAACATGCCTTGGTTTTCGAGGACAACACTTCTGGCCTCGCCAAACTTTCCCGTCTCCACGCCATCATCAGGGGATTAGAGAAGTTGAGCACCACGTATGGGTACCCTTGTCAAATAGACAGTGATGTGGTGCATTTCTAAGGTCATGATGTGCAAGACTTGGCAAACTAACTTGACTTTGGATGAAGGATCCATCTCACCTATAATTGACAAGCAGCAGGGTTAATGGAAAGGAAGAATGGAGCATTAATGCAGCAGATTAAATTAGTAACAGGTAAAACCACCTTGGCAGGATGGACTACAGGGCTGTCCAGGCTTTAATACATTTGAGTGATCAACCAGAAGGACTGGTTGCCCCCCATGCCAGACTGGGGACCCCTGCCGAGGTACCCAACACCGTGAAGGTGTTGAAGTCACAGAAAACAGCTGTTGCCCCCACTCCCACCGTGGATCAATGTGCCATGCTGGTGAGAGCACCAAGCCCCATCACACCTGGGAAAGGAGGCATCTCCTGGAACTTGCAATCGGACATCCTGCTGGGGTGCGTGAGTTACTGCCCACTCCTGGGTGAAGGGGAACCCCTCAGTCTCCTGGGATCGCATTGTCCTGTTACAAGCCAGCCCTGTTGAAATGTACCATATCTAGAGTGGAGCGTGCACAGTTGGAAGACAGGAGCAGGTGGGGGTCTTGGTCTGGCACAACCCACCCGAGTCCTCCTCGTGCCTGACAGTGCTACTTCCTCCAGCCAACATGCATGGTCTCTACAACCAGGTCAAGTTCCTAAAACCGCCAGCTCCCCTTTCCTCAAGGCCAGTATTGGGGGAGTGTTCTGTTGACTAGTGATTCGATCATTTGTCCACCATTTTTGTTCCCTTCATTGACCTGGGGGCCATTGTAGCCCACATAGAAGCCCCTCCTAAATTCACCCAGCAAGCCTTAAATGATGACCAATAAACTCTGTCCTTACTGAACACTGAAATGACTCTAAGGTGAAGGCTGTCTTCCAGAATAAGATGGCCTTGGACAATATTACTGCCTCGCAGGGAGGCCCCCGTGCCATTATCCAAGCAGGATGTTGTGTGTTTATACCTGATGAGTGAGCTAATGTTTCCTCTTTATTGAACGGCATGAGGATACAAATGAACACCCCAGAGCCCCAATCCTCAGCCTAGGGGACACGACAAATCAGTAGTTCAGATCATGGGGCTCTTGGTGGAGAAAGTTGCCACTAGTTTCGGCAATTATTGTCTTAATCAGCGTTTCTCTCGTGTATGCCTGTGTTGTTGCTGAGGCATCTGCCTCCAACCAGGGAGCCACCGAAGAAGCCACCTCCAGGCCAGTGAAACCCCTTGCCGACGGCTCGGGGCCCCTTGGAGGAGGAACAGGGTGAGATTAAAAGCACAGGTCATGGATTATTACTCAGCCATCAGAAAGGATGAGCACCTACCGTGGACGTCCCCGTGGATGGAGCTGGAGGGTATTATGCTGGGCGCCGTAAGTCAATCAGAGAGATGCAACCATCGTATGATTAGCATATGCTCACTCATGTGTGCAATTTAAGAAAGAGTGCAGAGGATCATGGGGGAAGGGAGGAAAAACTGAGAGGGGAGAAATCAGAAAGCGAGACAAACCATGAGAGACTCTGGACTCTGGGAAACAAATTAGTGGTGAGCACTGGGTGTTCCAGGCAACTGATAAACTTTTGAACGCTGCATCGGAAACTAATGATGTACTAAATGTTGGCTAATCACATTTAGATTTTAATAAATAAAATAAAATATAAAATAAAATGATTCACAGACCTGTACCCTGGGGCAAATAATATTAATTAATTAATTAATTAATTAATTAAAAAAATAAAATAAAAGGAGCCCTGCTCACGAGGGGTAGGGCGTTGGGGAGCACCATCCCACAGATATGATGCCCACTGACCTGGGAGCAGGACCAGGCGATCGAGGCTCCTCATCCCCTCCTCTGTCCCGGGAATGTGGGTTCTTCTTGCCTTCCCTGTCCCCAGAGGCCGCCCCGAGGACACGGCCTTGGGAGACTGACGTGGCATTGAGAGCATCTGCCGGCCCGTGGGACTGAGCCCTCGGGACTTCTGTATCAAGCTGTAAGACGCCGCCCGGCAGCGGCTGGGATGCCCTCACCTTCCAGCTGCCCAGGACAAGCCTCGCGAGGAGGTTTTCTTTGCTTATTAAACCTGCCGCCTCCCAACCGGGTGTGGCTGCTTCTTTCTCGGCTCTCTCCCCGGCCCTCGGAGTAGGGGCTGGTTTCAGATTACATGTGAGAAGCTCCCCACGAGGTTGTGAATCAACAGCAGTGACAGTCTTTGTCACTGGTTGTCTGACCCTGACTCATGAGCCACCGCCACGGACACAGAATTTCCGCCCTTGTGGCTCAGAGCTCCGGCTAGTTCCAGAGCACGCAGCAGCCCGGGGCAAGTTACCTGGGGCGGGACGTTCAAGGCAGGATTTCTCAACATAGCGACCCTCAGGCAGCCGTGCTTCCTGCGTCGTTGGGCTTCAAGTAAAGACACAGAGGCACGGGGCCATATCTACAACAAGGTCGCGTCGTAGGGGTTTGGTGTTGCGCCGCTGTGGGAACAGCCACGGCGGTGGGAGACTGGCTGGGTACCCACTTGTCCGCGGCAGCAGCCGCACGGGAAGCAGGTGGCCAGGGGACCCCGCAGGAGCGAGCAGAACCCACGAGGATGGGCTGGGGTCTGCACCAACCTCTCGGTACCTCTGCCAGCCCCTTCGATGACGACGGTGCCCTGCAGCTCATTGTGAACCCGGCCCAGGAGTCAGGAGAGCTGAGGGGACGCTCCGAGGGAGGCGGCAGGTGAAGTATAGGAGAGGGGAGCAGAGCGGAGCCTTGGTGCTGCTGCACTCCTCCGAGCCAAGGAAGAGCGCAGCTGCTTCCCCACATCCTCCTTCCAAATCCTGCGCACCCCCGCCCTGTGGCCCACGCTTGGCTGGAACCGTGCAGGGCACGGGGTTGGGGGAGCAGAGTTCCTGTCCAGCGCAGTGACACAGTACCTCCTTCCCCACCTCCCCTCCTAGCCCACGGCCCCTCAACTGGGGACGCGACGGCAATGTCATGGAGTTTTGTTAGCCAGACAGGCTTGGGGTCAAAATCGACTCCACGAGCCGTGTGCCTTCAGGACAGTTACCTGATCCTGTGAGGCCTTCGGCTCCTTCTTCGGTGATGTGGGCAGCTTAGCTCCTTATTAAAGAAGGCTGGGCGAGATTGTGAAGAGGGGAACTGACCCTGCAAAGCATCAGTTCTTCCTGTTTCCCATGGATTACGGACTCTCCTAGCTCCACTGGAGTAAAGATGACATCCTATCCCTGTTACTCAATCCACACCTGTCACCTTCCTCCTCATGGCGTCTCACAGCTTCACTGCAGCCTGGGGGCAGTAGAAGGACATGTCTTGCATCATACACAGTTCCTGCCCCAGCCACGGGCCTTCCGACAGCAGGGCTCAAGCCGAGCCTGGAGCCTGTGTCTCGTGGGTGCCTGTGCCCCCCGGACATCCTGCCACGGCTGGGCCCTTGCTGCCTGGAGGTTCAGGGGGGAGGGGTCTAGACACGCAGTCGGCCTCCTCTGGCCTTCGGTGGACGCCTCTCTCCTGGGACTGCTCGTTCTCAATCCTGGCTGCACGCGGGAATCACGAGGAGCCTGGGAAAGTGCGGATGTCTGGGTCGTACTTCCAAATTCTCTAGGAGTCGGGGGCGATGCCTGGAAATCAAGATTTTTAAATTCAAATTATTTCCCAGGTAAATCTAGTATTCAGACAAACTGAAACTGTCCCAATGAGATCTCACAGGTCCCCCCATGGACTCCTGACCCTGAGAAGGGACCGTGGACTCATCATTACGATGAACCTGTGTATCGCTGATACTCTGATTTTCTTTGGACCCTGAGGAAAGAGTGATAGGTCAATCCTATTTGGTCTTGCATTTGTTTGGTAGGATTGCCAAGACCCAGCCACAGCCTGGAGGCTTCAACAAGGTAGGAAGCCCGAGATGCAGGTGGACCTCTGTCTGCGGCCTCTGCCCTTGACCTGCACCCAGCGTCCTCTTCCTGACAGGTTGACCCTAACTACGGGTGGCTGCTGTCCTCAGGTACACGCCTGCCTTCTCCCCACGCAGAAGGACTAGGCGGGCGTCACATACCGATTCCTATCCCTGCTAGCTCTGCAAGCAACAGGCACTCCAAGGGAAAGCGATGTTCTCAGGGCTAACCTTCTGCTGGAATGCTCAGAACTGACCCATCCACGGCCAACCCTTCGGAGCTGCTGGTACTGAACGTCTGTGATGCACTACGCATGGCCTGAGGGATGGATGGTAAGAGACGAGTCAGCCGAGACCTTCACTCTGGGGGAGCTTCACCATCTGGGGTGACACATCCACGCACGAGTCCTCCTAAACCCCACGCTCAGACAGGTGTGTAATTCATCATGACAGATGGCGATGGTACTGAAGTTTATCAAATTACCTGGAATCGTTCCCTTGGTGGCTTCACATGTGCCCACGCTGGGACGGGCAATCCCGACCCACCAGCATGACTACCGCCAGGCTCCAGAGTCTGAGACAGGGCGCTGGGGCTCACGTTGCGGTCCGTCTCCCTTGCTGGTCACCGCTCCTCAGAAGGGACATTTAAGGCAGAATAGGCACCGTTCAGCAGATGGGCAATCAGGAGGAGGATGGTACCCCTTGGCACGGGCAGGAGAAGAGCCCGGAGGTACGGAAAGCCACACCATGGTTGGAGAGTGCTGTGGATGGAATTGTCTCCCCAAGTTCATGTGTCGGAGCCGTAACCCCCAGCATGGCTGTATTTGGAGATAAGACCTTGACGGAGGTGATTCAGGTTAAGTGAAGGTCGTAAGCGTGGCCCTGACCGTCAGAGCTGGAGTCCTTAGGAGAAGAGGAATAGGCACCAGCAGTGTGATCACACAGGAGCGGCCACAGGGGCCTGGGCAGAGGGGGCCGTGCACAGGCCGGGAAGAGAGACCTCCCCAGACACCGCCCTGCCCGTGCTTTGATCGTGGACGTCCCGCCCCAGCGAGGTGTTCTGCGTGGAATCCCCAGTCGACCGATGCACAGGCAACGCGTAAACTGATAGAGACACTGGGAAGAAAATCGGAACCTGACTCTATGGGACACCGTGTGCTCCAGTAAGAGCTGTCACTTCGCGGGTGATGGGAAACCACGGGAGGAGGGTGAGGGGCTAAGGAACCCTGGCCATCCTCTTACAGGCATGCCCCGCTGGGGGGTGTACAGACGGGAGTCTGAGGAGCAGACAGACGGATGAGGAGGTGGGGGCCTTGGGAGAGGCAACTTCCCAGGCCTGGGCCAGCCCTGCTGACTCCCTGGCCGGCCACCATGCCCTCAGCCGCGGTCATCACCAGCACGGTGCGAGTAGGGAGATGCCGTGGTTTGCTGAGCGGTCAGGAATGTGACCTCAGTGCAGCTCTGGGATGGGTCAGCAAACAGCGGACGCGGCAGCGTCCTTCCATCACGGAGGACAGCCAGGAGCCCAGAGTCCTGGACTTCACCAAAGCAACGGACCCATCTGGTGTGTGAGGCATCCTGGGGGGGAGAGACCCCCTCCGAGAAGGTCATGTCCAAACTTCACGACAGGAAGGGAGACGCAGGTGCCTTTTCTGTAACTGCCAGCACCCAGAAAGGCCATCATTCTACCCCACTGTTGTTCATTCAAGTGTCTCTGCAGTGTGTCAGCTCCTGAGCACAATCCGCGGAGCAGAACGATTTCCAGGTCTGACTACGTTCGGATCAACAGGGGCTCCGGAAACTGCAGACTGAGCTGCGATTCACCCCGCCAAGGGTCCCTGTGCAAGCTGCTGACTGCTCGGGTCACCCTCGGCCGGCTCTGGGAGCCGGGGCCCAAAGCCCCTCGGCTGGCTCTGGGAGCCGGGACCCAAAGCCCCCTTGGCTGGCTCTGGGAGCCGGGACCCAAAGCCCCCTTGGCTGGCTCTGGGAGCCGGGACCCAAAGCCCCCATCACGCCACTCTCCTCCTCCAGCACATCACTGCTGAGGGGTCCTGGGTCACGGGAGCCAGTGACTCACATCTGACCAACTGAAGTCACAGCAAAGAGAACACCGCACGCAAGTATAATTGGATTTTGACGGAGAAATAACACGGGGATCCCAGACCTGCGAGCGGGTCCCAAGGGAAAAAGTTTTCATGGAATCTGAACATTGAAGCAGGAAGGAATTTTGAAGATAAACTTGGTCAAGGATCCCCACCTTTGTGGGTAGACAGTGTTTTCCCTGCAAGTAGGGCGAGGGACCCCGGAGGGGATAAGACAGTGCTCACGGGGCTTCGAAGGCAGCGACCTCCCCAGGATGGGCCCGTTGAACTGGCAGGTGTCTCCCCTCCTCGTGGCGGCTGCCCACCAGCAACACCACCGTCAGGGACCCTTGGCCAAGTCTGGTCCCCTTCCTTGTGGTTGAGGAGAACTGAGGGCCAGGGACGGGAAGTCACTTGCCCAAGCTCACCTGCTTGGTGGAGACAGAGCTGGCACTAGCTTCTGGAACACCCCATATTTCTTTCTAGCACTTAGAATACTTTTGACTATTTAATTATGTATGCCCTTACCGTCCAGACTGCAAGCTTCTTAGAGATGCCATCACATCTGTCTTCACCACACCATCCCCTGCCCCTGGCAGAGTCCCCGGAACATAGCGGAACACTCGATAAATATTTGTTGCCAGACTCACTAGAGTGTGAGCTTCCTGAGAATAGGAATAACAGCCAGTGTTTAATAAGAGCGGATGGGTGCCAGGCACGTTCAAAGCAGTTTTCTCTATGCGTTGTTTAAGCCCCAGAACCCTGAGTCACTTTCCCCATCATCTTCGCCCGCTTAGAGAAGACGACGCAGCTCAGAGAGGTCGAGTAAATTGCCGGGATCACACGGGAAGGGGCGGCCCTGTACCTCCTCCTAGCCCCCTGCCTCCCGCTTCCCCACACACCCTGCCTCTCCACGCGTCTCCTCGGGAGCCCCAGCCCGGAGGGTCCTGACACAGGGATGGCGCCCCGTCTGCACTCCAGAACGAGGGTCACGCCGGCAGCTGGGAACGCACGACCGCGAAGGCTGCTGCTCCGGCCGCAGGCGGTCTGGCCGGCGGAGCCACACGGGGGGAGGTCCGAGCCGGAGGAGGGCACCCATGCCTCCGGCGGAAAGGAGGTCCGGGGGGCTCTTCCCTCTCCCAGCGGAGCCCCTGACCCTCCTGAGAGAGAGAGTCCGGTCTGTAGGGAGAGAGTGTCCCCCGCTGATGGGGACAGGTGCTGTGTGGACCCTCGGTGTTGCAGGGACAGCTGGGAGGAGGGGTCAGCCGGCACGGGCCCCCACGACACGTCTCCTGCAGCTATGTGCAATGTGGGTCAAGTTTAAGACCGAGCCAGGGAGCACAGAGGCTCCCGAGCAGCGAGCACCTGTTCCTGCGTCTCCTCCGGTTCAGGTGCCGCCTTGGCTGTCGGCAGCCTCCTCCTGCTCCTCCCACCCCCCGGTCTGTGTCGAAAGGACCCCCGCACAGATCGCATTACTTGGTGTTGGGTGTCCTTGTCTCCGGAGACAACGGCCTGCTTGTCAGAGGGGCGGCCAGGGTGTCCCTTGAAGAGAGGCTCCGT
This sequence comes from Ailurus styani, assembly GCA_002007465.1. NCBI lineage: Eukaryota > Metazoa > Chordata > Mammalia > Carnivora > Ailuridae > Ailurus > Ailurus styani. The sequence goes on from LNAC01000221.1 coordinate 1,686,358, forward strand.
GCAGCGGCAGAATGGGCACCACAGGCTGCCGGGGAGGGCAGGTGTCCTGGCCTCCCGTGTGCTGGCCGGAAGGAGCCCTGTGACAGCCATGAGGGCCGCCGCCAGCTGTCCCTGCAGGAGACAGCCCACCCAGAGTGCGGTCAGTGGGCAGCCTCCCGCTGCAACACCCCCAGGCTCCTTTGTTGCACGGAGCCTGTGCTCCCTCCCCGGGGAGCTGCAGCCAGTGAGCACGGCAGGGGGGCTGCGGGTCCTGGAGGGGGACACTGCTGAGCCGTGGCCTCGGGGCGCCCGAAGACACTGCCTCTCTGTATGCAGGCCCCCCGGGCTGACAGGAGAGCGGGGCTGTGGCCTCCAGGCGAAGGTGCCTTTCCTGTTTATGCTCCATAGTGTCAACAATGGGGAATTTTTCCCCCTAGAGTTCCCAAAGGTGCCCATGGTGAGAGAGCCGCACCGGTGCGTGTGAGCAACGTGAGCTCTGCCTCCGAGGACATGAGGTGCAGCCCGAAGATCATGGGCCCGCGGGTGTGTGTGTATGAGATCAGCCAGGGAGAACCCACAGTCCAGAGAGGCCTAAAGAGAAGAGCACAGGTGAGCCCCGCGGACTCGGGCGGGGAGGGGAGGGTGGAAAAGGGAGGAAAGGAAGGAAGGAGTCGTGCTCTCAGTGCCCGGCCGGGGAGACACTGAAGGAGGCCTCCCCGGAAGGACACACGCCTCCCAGTTAACCTTTGAGAGGCTTCAACTGCATTGTTCTAGCAGCCTGCTGTTTCTTTTTTTTTCTTTTTTTCTTTTCTTTTTTAATTTTATTTTTATTCTTTGCCCAAGGGGTACAGGTCTGTGAATCATCAGGCTTACATCTTTCACAGCATCCACCATAGCACAAACCTGCTGTTTCTTGACTTGGTGTGACTTGGTCCAGAGATCGGCTCGAGCAGTAACATTCAGCCACATTTTGTGCGACTCCCTCCTCCTTTGTGCCCTGAGGACTCATTCACCGGGTCCCACTGTCACACCAGGTGTGCTGAGCTGTGGAGACATAACGCGGTGACCAGTGTGACGCTGAAGCGGAGCCCAGTCTGCAAGGCACAGTCACATCCATCCGACTAGTTATGTGCACAGCTGCGTCTGGGCTGCCTGACATCACACAAGCATGGGTCACACGGATCAGGGTAAACAAACAAGTAAGGAGCACCCGCGGTGTGTCCGGCACTGGGCGCCCGTGCCTCGGTCCTCATTTAGGCTTCAGATCAGTGGACTGTGGCCTGGACTCAGAGCCCATCAGGTGCCACTCAAGCAGGATCCTGCTAAAAGGGAAAGTTAACAGAGTCAAGATCATTCAACGGTCCTTTCCAGGACCCTCGTGCCCTGGTTCCAGCTTTCTGTCTGCCTTCTGTCTGCCTTCTGGCTGAATGACGTTTCTGAAAAGGTGTTCTAAGCACAAAGGTCTGCTGTTAGGATGCCTTGCTTACTTAAAACCAATGAGTTAGTACATAAGAATATAAGACAGATGTTCAGTGTAACATTGTCTGTAATAGGGAAGAACTGAAACAGCGAAATGTCCATGAGGGGACTCGTTAAATACTTCACCACACAGCGATTCAGTGACCCAGCCAATTCCTCCTAAGTATTTGTGGTGCTTGGGGTAAAGCGGTTCATCCCACGACAGGAAAGGAACAGGCACGTTCAGGTTCCCCAACCTTTCTTAAGACACTCAACAGCAAGAAAGAAATGCAAAAGCTCAAAAAGGAAGCAGCACTATGTCTATACTAGGCGGTTCTAAAAACACTGGTTTATGAAATGGTCACTCACACAAGAGAACAAAAAGAGAAATGTGTGAGGAAAAATAAAGTGCGTTAAAAAAAGAAGTGGATCTGTATGTAATGATGAAGAAATGTGCCCACAATATAATGTTTTGCCTAGTAAGAAAAGCAAATGGTGGAACGATATGTCTAAAATAATCCCATTTGCTTAATTAAATTATAGATGTAGTTTTTAAGTTTCAGCTTGAGCCCCAGAGCTGAGAAGAGTAGGTGGTTAAGATCCTACATTCTAAGAGGAGGTGCCGACTCAGTTTGCTGAACTGAGAAGATGGCAAAACCTGGCCTGCAGCCACACCTGCCCAGCTGTAGCCACACCTGCCCAGCCACAGCCCACACCTGCCCTGCAGCCACACCTGCCCAGCCACAGCCCACACCTGCCCTGCAGCCCACACGTGCCCAGCTGCAGCCACACCTGCCCTGCAACCACACCTGCCCAGCTGCAGCCACACCTACCCTGCAGCCACACCTGCCCAGCTGCAGCCACACCTACCCTGCAGCCACACCTGCCCAGCTGTAGCCACACCTGCCCAGCCACAGTCCACATGTGCCCTGCAGCCACACCTGCCCAATCACAGCCTAGAAAGGAAAAGACCAGCACCTGACCAGGAGTTTCAGGTTACTCATATGAGTAGGGTCCTGTGATGTTTTTCTTTCTCCCAAAACAAACCCACAAATGAAAGGCCCAAGAGGACAACTCACGAGGATTGGGGGTCCCCCAAGACAAGGAGCCTGGCTACTCACCCCCTTGCTGAACACTGGGTGATCATGACCCCCCGCAGGCCTGCCTGGGTGCACGCAGCCTAAACACGCCAGAGCCCCAGGGGTATGACTGCTCCCTGCTGGCTGCTGGCTGGGGCCAGAGGAGGGATGGGTGGGGAATCCAGGAGAGGGGCCAGCGGTAGGGAGCCGCATCTCTGCCACTCAGTGGGGTGAGGACGTTTTCTCTGGTTTCCTAGGAGCCCAGTGGATGCTCTGGAAAGTCACCCTACTGGAACCAGTTTGGTAAGATCCACCCAGGAAGGCTGCCCGCCAGGGCCAAGGGGCTGCACCAGTACCTGGAGGGGCAGAAGCGGAGCAGGGGTCCCCAGAAATCAGCCGGCAGGAAAGCGCACAGTGAGAGCCGCACTCTGACAGGCCCCCTCCCGAGGACGTACAGGTCAGTCTCAGCCAGAGACAACTGCAAAGCCACCACGGAGTGAGAAGAACTTTAACCCTCTTCCTCCGTCCGAGGAGGTGGGGTAGAGGGGAAAGAGTCACCGTGGCCCACTACTGGATCTGAGCCACAGGTCAGCGCTCTACTGGGGGACGCCAGAAGCTTTGAACTGGATGTGACATCTAAGTTGAAGCCAAACGGACAAAGGCATTTTCTCAGTGCCTGGATGTGACCAGAAATCTCCCGTGTGTCTCCCAAGGCAGTACTCAGGGGCCAGGTCAGAGCAGAGGTGGGAGGACGACGAGGCGGTGTCTTGCTTCCAGCCCAGTAGGTGTCTACCGTCTACCGTAGCTGCTGGTCTCTGCACAAGAGAGTTCCGGGGAGACACGCGGGGGGAGTGCAGGGGTGGAGGGAGCGAGACCAGTTTTCACGCATCTTAAGTTATTCAAAGGTTTCCTAACAGCCTCGTGTTACTCTCTAATTTAAAGAATTAACTTTGTAAAAATACAGACACGTTAACCAAAATGTCTAGCTCAGAATCCTAGAGTCTCCACCACGGAGCAAGTCTCAGGAGACGGATTTGTTCAGCAACTCGCTGGTACATCAGCATCTGCGGCAGAAAATAATGTTCTGAGTAGCATTTGCCAACTTCTGGGGGGCACGTACTCCAGCCGCAGTGGGTTCCAGACTATCGGTAGTTTAACCAGTGGCTCGCCAAGTTCCTGGCTCTTCAGCGAGCAGCTGCGTCCAGCCCAGCACACCACGGATGGCGGCGCGGGAGGCGGTGGCCGGCGGCTTTCCCTGGCAGCTCATCCCCTGGCTCTGTGACCCACCAGCTGCGGGCAGGCGCCGTCCACCCAGGAGTAATGAGGGGTCACCAGTTCAAGAGCAAAATGCCAGGGCATTCTGGCAGGCCAGCCCCCGGGCCCCAACAAGCTGCTTGTCTGAGCCAAGCACAAGATTCCAGGAGGCCTGGGGGGGCGCCCGCAGGCAGGGGCTGTGTCAGAAGAGGCAGAGGAGCCGGGTAAACCCAAGCCTCAGACAGCAGGGAGCTTTCGCAGCTACAGAGCTCCCCTCAAAGCAAGGATGGGCGATGTTGGGAAGTGAGGACATTGAGCAGCCCACGTTAGCACTCCGCGCTCTGGCGGTCTGGTCACGACAGCAGCAGGAGTGCGACACGGCCCGCCGTTGAATGAATGTCCGGTCGGTCATGAGCTTACCACGCACTCCATCACTGTACACAGAGCGCCCTCCTACTCCTCACGGTCGTACAAGATAAGGACTCTTAGCATTCCCACTTTGTGGGAGAGGACGCGGACACTTGGGATGAACGGCTTGCCGGAGGCCCTCAAGCTAGCTACCCTGCTGGTGCAGCGGAGACGCCACCTGCCGCTGATTCCGGAGGAAAGCTGGGTTTCTCCGAGGCCGCACTGAGCCTCGGTGCACAGTGAGGCATCGTCCCCGGACGGCAAACCGGGGTCCACCAGCAGGTGTTGAAATCTGACACAAACCTGTCCAGATCTGATAGCCAACTCCCTGTCCCCGCTCAGGAAAGACCGCCCACCTGGCTGCACCTGCTTCCTGGGCAGAGCAGAGCAAAGGCACTTTCTCACTCTGCTGTGTGCCCTTCGGATGCATCCTTCCATCCCGCCAAGCCTCAGTCTGTCACTTTTAAAAAGAGAGTTAAAGTCAAATTATCTCAAAGAACAAAAGACCTGTATGTTGATAGACCCATTTCTCTACTGGTGCAAATACCAGAGAGCCTGGGGAAAGAGTCCATTCTTTCTGGAACAGGCATTCTGCAGGTTTGTAGTAGTCCACTGGGCACGGTTTGGAAGGATGCTGAGGATACAGCTGTTTGGTACGAACAGGTGAGGTTGTCAGAGGTCAGAAACAGGAGATGAATCAGTGGAGGAGTGAGCCACCCTGCATGTATTCAGCGTGCCTGCAGCGACCGTGCGAGGGTGCCCACCCGAAACCAGTCCACAAGTCTGTCCTCACTGCCCGGCCGCTCTTCCCACAGGCTCCCAGATGTGCCTGCCCCCTCGCCTGCCCGGACGCGTGGGGAGGTGTCCCGGGCTCCTGGTGGAGTCCCTCGCAACTTGGGATCAGTCACCTTCCCCCAGTGTTCTCCTCAGACCCAGCAGGACACGTCTCTGCGCCTCCCTGTATCCGTGTGGCCAGGGACCCGTCCTGCCAGCTCCGTGCCTGCAGGGCCAAGGACAGACAGGGAGTCAGGAGGGAGACGGGGAGACTCGGGAGTCGGAGGGACACAGAGCCGTAAACGCCAGTTAGAGGAGATGAGTGCGTTCTACACGCCTGCTGCTCCACGCGGGACCTACAATGAGCGATGCTGTGCTGGGTCCTTAAAGTTCTTGTCAGTCAGCAGACCTCCTGGGACGTGTTCTTCCACCACAGAAACAGAAAGCAGGAGGGAAGGCTCGGGCCGGCAGGTGGCAGAGCAGCACCGTGGAGACCCCGAGAGCCCCGAGAGCCGTGTGGCCACCATGGAGGCTCCGGCTTTGGGAAGGAGGGGTGGGGCGACAGGGGTTGTGGGGCGGGTGTGCAGGGGAGAAGCTGTGACCAGAGCTCAGGAGGGAGGGTCACCAGGGAGACCGCTAGGGGCAGGGCCTGGGCTCCGGGGCGCGGTGCAGTGGAACCCGGTCCTAGTTCAGGCCCCCGCTCTGTCCTCTCGGGTTTGGGGACTGGGGCCGAGCCACCTCACCGTGCGGGCCTGGGGAGGAAGCTGGGAGGGTCCACACCGGTGGCCGCACGGCACGGCACGGACCGGGGCTTCGGGGGCTGCAAGGCCATGGTCAGGGCGCCGGTCAGGGTGGACGGCTGGCCAGAGCTCCCTCTGTGTTGGTCCTCACCCGTCCTGGGTGCGGTGCGGGGGCGGTAGGCGTGGTAGGGGAAGCTCTGCTGTCTCCTCCTTTCTTAGAAGGACACCAGGCCTGTCCGATTCGGACCCCACCTTTATGAATCATTTAACCTTAATTACTTCCTTAAAGGCCCTGTCTCCAAATATCGTGACGTCAGGGGTCAGGGTTCTACCATATGGATTCTGGGGGGACACAGCTCAGTCCAGAGTGGAAGCTAACAAGAGTGCTTTCCAATAGGGTGGTTGTGGGAATTGCATAAAAGTGAGTATGATTTAAAAAAGCACATGACAGTTCACTCTAGGGCCAGAGGCCTGATTACAACTCAAGATCCCTGAGGCCCAGAGGGTTTCAGGGAAGAAAGGGAGCCCTGTGTTTAGGACTGTTGGTGCGTCTGTCCTTTCTCCCATCCCAGCTCACCTTGGCAGGTGGTAGCTTCCCCAGAAGATCAGCCACTCAACCCCCACACCTTCTTCCTGAACATCACAGCAAGACTGCCGAGACTGGGCTCCTGGCAGGACTTGCGGTGGGCCAAAGCCAACAGGCAGAAGATGGAAGGGGGCACGTTTTCTCCTTTCTCTTCCCGCTGGAGATCTGTACGGAGGGAGAAGTGCTGTATGTAAGCCTTCTTCGTTGCCTCTCTGCACAAGAACTGGAATTGACACAAAGGAGGAGAGCTCCTTAAGACAGCCTCAACCTCAGGAAGCTAGCCCCGTCAAGGTCGCCACACGGGGACCCATGCTGGGAATCCCAGCGTCTCCCCGGAAGCCTCCAGACGGGGTAGAAGTGGCTGCAGAAGGATCTTCAATAAGCTTGATTCAAGCTCTCGGACCCTTCACTTGCTTCCTCTCCAGTGAAGCTGCCTGAACACACCTCTCCGCGCCAGCGTGAGCGCCTGTATCCACTTATGGGGCCACTCAGAAGCCCAAAGAAGCTCACAGATGCAGCCACGTGCTTTCCGCTGTCTCGGGGCTGGCAAGGTGGGCAGTGAGAAGGACAGCAGTGAGGGGACATGGAGGAAGTCAACATCACAACTGCCAACGTTAGCATCCTCATTTTTACTATTGTCATCAATGGCCCACACTTTAACTCTCTGGGGGGGCTAGGCTCGGAGCTAGCTATAGTGGGGGCCGTGTTCAGTTAGACTGAGTCCTGGCCTTCAGGAGACACCTCATCGAGCTGGGGAGACAGACTAATCAGCCGCTTGTATGAAATACTCAATATGTGCCTATGCTTGGTAGGTTTTCAAGGGGCAAACAGGGCTCAGGTACTCTGGGAGGGCTTCCTGCAGGAGGTGGGCTTTGAGTTGAAAACTGAATGCAAAGTAGCAGTTAGAGGAGTACAGATGGGCAATGCAGGCAGGAGCCGTGAGCAAATGCACGGAGGAGGGGCAAGGCATGCCTCCTTGGGTCCCAGCGACTGTGCTGACCAAGACCAGGTAGGAACTGCAGACAGTGGGAGGGTCTTGAATGTCAGATGGGGTATGTGGAAAGCTCCTGAAGCTGGGCTTTGTCTCCACTTTGGAGCTAAGACTTACCATTTTTTGACTTGTCTCTGCACACTTCACCTCTGCACACTGTTCCCCCAAAGATTAGACCGGGGACTGACATCCTTCTGTACCCAGCGTCAACCTGACTCGGGGCAGAAGCCCCTTCTCTCTGGGGCCTTGGCATCTGCCTGCTGCATCCAGAAGGTCCAGCCTGGATCTGCCTGAGGACCCTCAGCCCCCTCCCTTCCCTGGCCTTCACATCCCAGCTCCCCGGCTGTGCACTCATGTGAGATCATAAGTCCCAGCGCCATAAACCACTCCGGAGTGTGTAATAAGTGAATTATTTACCAATGACCCTGGCTAAATGTTCAGAGGGATAAATGATTAAGCCGCAGATCTGTCAGAAAGTTCTCATAAATAAGTAATTCTGTGCCGCCTTAATGGGCTTTGTAAATTACTCATTCATGCCAGTGCTGGATCACTCTCTGGGGTAAATCCCTCCCACCTGCTGATTTACTGCCAAGGTCTGGAGAGGGTGGGACAAGCTCTGTCTGCCAGCTGGGTAGGCTCCCCAGGTTCCTGGAATAGCTCCCCCCCCCGGGTCACCTCCCAAGAATGGGAGGTCAGAGGTGCACTGGCTTTCTTGGTCACCTGGAGGTGTGTCCTCAGGGTCACTGCAGTGCCCAAGTTCCTCTCTTACAGATTTTGGCTCAGTGAACATGCTCTTAGCACCTCCTGTGCCTTGGGCTATGTGCTAAATGCTGGGAAGCCAGAGACCAGAAGTGTGCCCCTGGGAGCTCAGTCTGATGACAGGGACGAGCATGGACATACAGTGTGATCAGTGTCTCTCTGGAGTACGGGGGAGAGCATCTAGTTGACAAAGAAACTGGAGAACATGCCCAGGCACGGGGGTTCTGAGTCTTCACTGTGCCGGTTCCCACCCGGTCGAGACGGGCTGAGCTGTGTTGCTGGGAAGACAGCCCCACAAAGGCTGACCGTAGGTCGGCGGAGGGACGGTCCTCCCCCGGGGGTGCAGGCTGATGGTGCAGCACCGCCTGGATGCCAGATGCCAAGTGCATCCTGGCTCCTAGAGCTGCTGGCCGGAGTGACACTTGCCCTCCCCTTTCATGGGCAGAGCAGGTCCTCCAGCGATCCCTCAGCTTAGCAGAGACAGGGAGAGAGAGAGATGTACAGACAGCCCTGATGCTGACCCCAAGAGCAGACTCTGGCTCTGTGAACTCACCAGCTGTGCAGCCCTGAGTGGGTTCCTCAACTTCTTTCTCTTTCAGCTTCTTCAGCTACAGAATGGGGTAATCCTAAATTCTAGGGTTTCTTGGAGGATTCAGTGGGATCATCCCTGTTCTGCACTCTGTGCCTGGCACGTGGCAGGTGCCCGGTGGCTTTGTTGGCTGTCGTCCCTAACTTCCAGCATCATCAGGAGGAGTAGAAGGAGGGATAGTGAGGACTGGGTCACACGCACACACACAGGCCCAGCACGCTTGCACACAGACCTTGCCTGTCGCGCGTGACAGCTCTGGTGACAGCATCCTCCCAGCATCCGCTTACCCCGGGGCCAGCACCACCCTCAGCCAGCAGCAGGCAGTGACAGGGGGTGGGGGCGGTGGGGGGCAGATTCCGTCCTCTGTCATCTGCACACCTGCTTGCTGTCCACCAGGTCCAGTCACTCACGCACTCCTGGCCTCAGGTGCTCCCTCACAGCAAAACCAGAGTAACTGTACCACCTAAGGACCGAGCTCCGGGCCGGATATTGCCTGCGCTCCCCTTCAGGCCCAGGTCTTTGAATGTCCCCTCTGGCTGCCGTCACGCCAGCCCCGAGCGATCTGGGCCATCTCCTGAACTGGTCCTGTGCGGCTCAGGCTTGGACCACCCGTGGCCCCGGGACGAAGAGGAGGAGCATCAGACACAGCCGGGCTTCCTCCGCCTTCCTGGCAGCCAGAGACATCTGTTTCTGCAGCTCTCACGTCAGCACAAAACGTGTCCCAGGGAATAGGAGCGGAAGATTATGTAAATTGGCTTGTCTTTGGGGAGTGTTTCGGGCCGGCTCTTAGAGGCCCAAACCCATCACTGGGAGGAGGGCCCTGAAGGGTCGGTGACCACCGAGGCTCCCTGCCTCCTCGGCCGCAGTCCTGGGGACCACTGGGCTTCAGGAGCGGACCGGTGTTTAGATCAAGGGTCCAACTTGGGGCCGCAGGTCCCGGCCCTGCCTGCTCTCTGCCTGAGCGAGGCTTTCTGTTCCATTCTGAAAGACAAGACGTGATTTCCCACCTTTCCAAACCAAACCAGCTCACACGTCTTCACAGCCTGGCAGGCGTTCCGCAGTGTAGGACCAGCCTGGAGCTCTGCCTGCAGCTCAGGCACGCAAGCCGCGGTCCCGCTGGGAGGCATCTACCCTGCCCACGACTCCAAGACACGTTCCGGGAGATGAGACACAGATCTTGCAAAATGCAAATGAAAGCAAGAAGGTGTGACATGGATCAAGGGTCAGAAGGAGCACAAGAGTGGTCTGAGGTCGAGCGGGAAGTAAAGGAACAGTGTGATGTCGGAAGCTTTCTTTGCCCGCTGCCCAGCCCTGAGGACGTGGTCTTGGCCTAGGGGGTGGCAGGCACTTCAGGGGTAACTGGGTCTGACTACCACGCAAGCGGAAGCAGGCAGCTCCGGGGGCTGGAGAGCGGGACAGGAGGGAATGACATTGTGCAGGTGCCCAGACGCCAGGGAGACCGGGCTGCAGATGGGGCTCCATGCTCCTCTCCTGGACTCGACTGCACGAAACTCCCGCATCTATGGTGCATCTCGCAGGGGTTCCGTTACCAAATGCCCCCCGCCCCCCGCAGCCCTTAGGTTGTACTGCGAACGCTTCCTCCCAGACCAACTGAGGGAGCTCAGGATAGGACCTCCCCGGTACCCGGATGGGAGTTGAGGCGGCGCATCCCGTCGGGTCTTCTGAATCCCGTCTGCAGGACTCCGCCGCTCCCCGTGCAACCCCCCCCGCCACGGCGGCCACAGCGAAGCTCTGGAGACGCCCGCCGGGTCGTGCTGTTCTCAGCCTAAGACACTTCGATGGCTCCACTGGCAGAACCAAGTCACGTGCCCCTGTGCTGGCTGACTGCGCCTCCCACCCTGTACCCACCCATCTCCTCACATCACCCGCACCAGGAGCCAGAAGGGCGCGCGCGGTCTCCACCGCATCACCTGCCCCAGGAGCACCCTGCTTTATGCGGGGGGGAGCGGATCCCAGAGCACTGCAGTGGCCTCCCCACAGTCACGGGTCCTGCCAAGTCCGGAGGTCGCACCGGGCAGTGCCGTTCTAGAACCGAAGGGTGAGCTCCCGGGGATCCCAAGCACAAGAAGCTGTGTCAGGTTTCCATGATTTGACTCGAGTCCTTGCTTCTCTCAGAAATGCCAGCCCTGGGGGGCCCGGGGGCTCAGGAGGTGAAGCGTCTGCCTTCAGCTCAGGTCACGATTTTGGGGTCTTGGGGTCCTGGGATGGAGGCCCACGTACGGCTCCCTGCTGGGGGGGAGGGGTGTTCCCCTGTCTCTCTGCCCCCCCACTCAGGCGCGCTCTCTCTCGCTCACGCTTTCAAATACATAAATAAAAGCTTAAAAAAAAAAAAGGAAAGAAAGAAATACCATTCCCTTCTTTCTTTCCCATTGATCTTTCCAGACCTGGTTTAGGACTTAGCTTTTCGAAGTGTTTCTCGCCCTGAATTACGTTAGTGTTTGAATTGCTCTCCAGCATGTGGCTATGGCACCCGGTCATCATCTCTGTGTCCCCACTTCTGCTTGGGTGTCTGTCTCCCTCCTGGACGTACAGTGACCTGAGGACAGGCCGCAGCATCCGCTGTCTTTGTCCAACGCAGGAGAGGACGCACTTCTCTGCTAACTGTCGTTTCTTGCCCTCTCTTTACAGTGTAGCTTCTGCATCGCAGCTTTTTAAAAAAGTTTTTTTTTGTTGTTTTTTTTTAAGATTTTTAAAAAATGTATTTATTTGATAGAGAGAGACACGGCGAGAGAGGGAACACAAGAAGGGGAATGGGAGAGGGAGAAGCAGGCTCCCCGCGGAGCAGGGAGCCCGATGCGGGGCTCGATCCCAGAACCCTGATCATGACCGGAGCCAAAGGCTGATGCTTCACCGACTGAGCCGCCTCCCCCCCCACTCCGGTGCCCTGTGCATCGCTGCTTTTAATGCTGGTCCTCACCCACATTCTCAGGCTGCTCAACCCACTTCTGGCCTCTGTCCCCATCACTCCACAAAGGTCACCTGTGACCTCCTCGTGCGGCTCTCCCCTCGTGCAGCCTTGCACACGCCGACCACCTCTTCCCACCCCTGGACTCTCTCCCCTTGGCTCCCAGGACGCCGCGTCCCTGGGTTTCTCTTGACCGCCCTTCAGAGCCTCCTCTGCGGGTTCCCCACCCTCCTAACCCTGCAGTGTCCCCAGCTCCGGTCCTTGGATCTCCTCTCCTCCCTGACCCACACTCACGCACGTCTTAGGTGACCTCATCCAGTCTCGTGGCTTTAAATACCATCTATATGCTAATGACTCCCCAAGTTACATTTCCTGCTCAGAATAGTCTCTCCTGAATTCCAGATTCCATCATCCAAATCCTCACGGGCTCTCCACTCGGTGTCCGGCACACATCTCAAGTTTAGCATCATGTCCGAGCCCACGCTCCTGACCTTCCCTGGTGCCCCCCACCCGGGCGCACCCAGGCTTGCTCCTTCTGCCTCTCTCCCTGCCTCCATCCAGGACAGCGCCTCCAGCTCCAGCTGGGCCTGGTCCTGTTCTGTCACCCCTTACACCTAATCTGGCAATGACGCCCGGCTGTCCGACCTTCAGAACAAGTCCAGGGTCTGTCCCTCCCCAAGTCACTCTTACCTGATTGCTAGGAGCCCTCCCCTCTGGCCTCCCTGCTCTGCCTGTTTCCCATGGTAGCCAAATGTTCCTGTTTAAACCTGTCAGGCTGTATCATTATCATTCCTCAGCGCAAACCCCTCCACTGGCAACACATCGTGTTGGTATTAAAAGCTCCGAGCCTTTGCAGGGATCCCCCAGGCCCCAGAGGCCTGACCTCTGCCTCCTACACTCTCCTTCTTGCTGTTCCTCAAACACTTTGGACATGTTCCCACCTTCCAGCCTCTGCACCTGCTGGACCCTCTTTAGAAAGCTCGCCCCACATCTCTGCATGTCTGACACTGTCCCCTCCTTCAGGTCTGTGTTAAACGTGACCTTCTCGGAGGCACGTCTTTCTCTGGCAAACCCATCCCTCCCCAACATTTCCTGCTCCCCCTTTCTGCTTTATCTCTTTAGGACTTATCATTACCTAATGTACCAAGTACTTTATTCATAATATTGCTTATTTCTCCTCCGTAAAGGTAGGTTGTTCTTGTCTGTGTCTATCCCTGCTGGGTCTCTAACACCCGGTGCAATGCTTAGCACATAGTAGGCACTCCCTAAGTATGGGTTGGATGAATGAATGAATCCCTGTGCCAGCAGCACCTAGACACTCCGGAAGATTTGCTGAAATGAATGGGTTCTCCAAGTCCCCTCTGCAGGGGTGTTTTCTTGTTGGCAGTGAGTGCTGCAAATCTTCACAGCATCAGATGCCACTCCATTCACATGTAAATACAGAAACATAGCCCGGAGCCAAAGAGGAGAAATGACTTCTCTGTTCTCCCATATATGTGCATTGCGAAGCCCCTGATCCATCCATCAGAGCAAGAGCAGCCCTTGACTGGAATGTAGCTCACTTACAAATAGAAGAAACAACGTGAAAACCAGCTACTTGATGAGTGAAGTTCTGGAAAATGCTCTCTTCAGGAGGAGAGAGGCGGTTTCTTGCTCACCTGGGAGGAAATTTCTGGTTTATTGTGTTTCTCTCCAAAGCTATGGCTTTCCAATCCTGCCAGAAGCCACCGAGGGAGCAGTGCCTTTCAGAGTGGGGCTTCCAATTCTGAAAAATTAATTTTAAATAGAGACACATTACACCTCCCTGCAGGGCACTTCGCAGAAAAGTGCTACTTAGACTCGACTTGGCTGCCAAGTCTGCCCGGCCTGGGGCGCGGCTGGTCGGTGGCTCTGTGTCCCAGGAGCCCGACCCTGCAGGCCCAACCTGGCTCCCAGCTCCCCTCCCTCCCGGGGTCTCCATACGCAGCCTGGACTTCTCCTGCTCCCCGACAGTTAGGCACGTTGCACAGATGGGCATCGGATGTCTGGTTTTTACCTTGCACCGTGCTAGGTACCAGGAGAGGGGATGAGGACAAAACGAGTGTCCCATCCTTTCAATTGTTAGAATCGGAGAAGGTAGTTACAGAATCCCTCAAGGACCAGATCTTCATGAGCCCACATTTCCTGAGTTCAGCACTGAGCCGGCACAGTAAGCAGGACATGGGCATGGCCAGGATGCAGGCTGCTCAGGTAAGCAGACCACACACACACACACACACACACACACACACACACACTCAACAGGTTGGAGAGTCAGGAAACTCACTGGATGCAGGTGAGCCGAGAAGCGCTTACTGTGACTGTGATGACACGCAGTTGGGCTCAGGGTCATCGCTGCCTCTTCCATGCACTCAGTCCCCTCACCTGTCGAAAGGGGATAAGGAGCCTCTCCTGCCTGCTTCACGGACTAGTGTTGGTAAGGATGAACGTGGCATCTTTACATCTCTGTTACCTCTGGTACAGCTGCTGCTCATAGACACAATCATTGTTCTGGGAAGGGAAGGGCCAGCGTGAGCACTCCTGGAAGGCTTCCTGGAGGAGGTGGGCCTCACCCGGAGCCTGGGATGTTGGGATCTTCTCCTAGCTTTTCCCATCTGCAGTCGTATCTCTGCCATGGCCCGTGAACTGTCATGCTGCCAGTCTGCTGATTAATAGCCTCGTTATGGTACAGGTCTCTCCCCTGATTCTCGCCTTCAAATACTGACAGGGGGCTCAGAGGGACGCCCCGGGTCCCTCAGTCCTGCCGAGAGCCTGCTCGGAGCAGCCTGCATCCTGGCCGTGCCGATGTCCTGGAGGCTCCCCACGCTCACACATCTGGGTGCGCACCTGCTCTCCTCTGCAGGCGAGGTACCGCCAAGTCCTCTCTCCCCCTTCTCACTCTGGTCCCCCACAGAATGGGAGTAAGAACCACCTCCGGGAGGAAGCCCTCCCTCGCCCCAGGCTGAGTTGCCTGCTCCTCCTCCATTCCCTCCACCTCTGGCTCCACACTTCCCGCGCGCATCGCGATCGCTTGCCCATCTCTTCCTCTGGTCTGCAGACCTCTCGAGGCCCCGGAAAGCACCTTCTCTCTCTGCACCCCAGTCTCTGAAAATATAGTTGCTCAACGCAAATGCACACAGAGGAAGAGAGCAGACTTGGTGGGAAGGACTGGAAAAGGCATTCCAGGCAGCGTAGCCAGCAGAAATAAAGGCACGGGGCTGGGCTATGGCGGTGGGGTCACGGTGGGAGAGCAGCGAGCAGGCCAGTGGGTCCAGAGCCCCTCCAGAACCTGATGGGGGGGCGGCTAGAGGGCCCGCGGCGGGGAGGCTGCGTGCCGGACCTGATCCCATAGGCGTCAGGGAGGTGAGGGCTGGCCAGGTAGCGGTACTCTGAGACGTCTAGTCCGGGGACAGGAGGGATGGGACCAGCGGGCCTGGCCAATGTGCAGCAAGGGCGTCCGGAGAAGAGGCTGGGCTCCTGCCAAGCTGGGTAAGAGTCAGTTAGTTAGACTGTCCTGAGGGCAGGTTGGATGCAAACTTGGTAAGAGGATTTTCCGGATGTAATTAAGGTCCCCAGGCAGTTGTTTTGAGTTCATCAAAAGGAGATTGTCCTGAGAGAGCCGCTCACTCAGATGAAGGCCCCAGGAGGGGAGCTGGGCCTTCAGAGAAGGAGAGACTGAAGGAGCAGGGAATCTGGCCTTGAAGCCCACGCCCCTGTGGTGCGTGGTCCGGAGAGCTGGCCGCGGGAGTGAGGGCGCAGTCCACCACGCAAGGAGCGGAGCTGAGGACCCCCAGCCTGCACGCCGCGGCCCCACAGACCCCCGGCCCGGGCTCCGGAGCCGCAGAGCTGCTCACCGGCTGCCCAACCACAGGCAGCCGGCGTTCCCGCCTTCCTCTCCGCCCAGGCTTCTGACCTGCAGGGCTGTGAGCGGGTGAGCCTGGGCTGTGGACATCTCTTCCGTCGGGGGCCCTCCGTCGCACAGCAACAGATAACTAACACAGAGCAGGGAAAACGGATCATGGGGGGAGGGATTAATCACAGCCCCTTTCTCGGGGAGTCCCTCCTGGGAGGGGTCTCGAACCAGCAGAGCAGCCTCAGATGTCCAGTGGGATCTTCTCAGAGCAGAGCCGCTCCCAGCCCCCAGCGGGCGGAAAGCCTCCCAGGGCCGGAGGCTGCTGCTCCTGCCAGCTGTTGGTCCTTGCCGCCCGCCCTCGGGCCTCTCCTTGCCCGCGGGTGGGGAAACAGCCCAGGGGTCCTCTCGGGGGAGGGCTCAAATACACCGTGTTGTAGCCACGTAATGACGTAAGGACGCACCACACAGCTGCTGAAGTAAAAAGAGGAGCCACCTGAGTGGTGTGGTGGGGGCTTCCTAGTACACAGTTCAGTGAGAAAAGTGAGGGGGAACCGGTGCATGTGCCTTTTGCATAAGAAAGGAGGAATTCGAACCGGCGCCTTTGTGCCGGCTTGCAGAAGCTGGGGAGATAGGGCAAAAGCTAATTCATCGTCCCCCCTAAGGGCAGGGGCAGGGGGAATGAGGTGGTGAGCCAGAAACGTGCAACAGACCCCGTCCCCCCAGCTGCACAGAAAGAAGCCCGAGGCCAGACGGAATTAGCGGACCAAGAGCGCGACACCATGTGTGCAGGTGACATTTGCTAGGAGACCGGGGTCTGTGTGACGGCGACTTCTGAGAGCTCCTGAACTGGGGGGGGGGGTTGTGGGGGGAGATGAGGGAGATGTTAGGATGTGTTTGTGCAGTTGCGTTTGGGGAGGTCACGGTGTCCGGTCTAGGGCAGCCCTGGTACCTGCGGGATGTGAGACAGACTGGTCTCGTGTGGAAGGTGTTATGGGCTGGACCCAAATTCATCTGTGGAAGTCCTAACCCTGGTACCTCAGAATGTGACTGTGTAAGCAAATACGGTCTTTAAAGAGGTGATTAAGTTAAATCAAGAGCGTTCAGGTGGGCCCGAGTCCGATAGGACTGGTGGTTTCTAAGAGGACTTGAGGACACCCAGGCACAGAGGGAGTCCCCGTGAAGGCCCGGCCAGAAGGCTATTTGCCAGCCGAGGCGCGGGGCTGCGGAAGAAACCCAGCTCGCTGACACTTCATTCTGGGACTCGAAGCCTGCGGGGCTGTCAGAAACCAGGGCCACCGGTCCGGGGAACTCGGCGATGGCCCTGGCCAACTAGCGCAGGCGACCGGGGGACGAGGGGGTCAGCTTCGTGGAGGAGGGGTGAGCACAGGAGGGAAGGCGGGCGCCGTGGGAAGGGGTGGCGTGGGCGGAGTCCCGGCTCTGGGTTGTCCTGGGAGGAAAGGGAGAAGGAGGGCACCGGGGAGGGCGGGAGGAGCCTGTGGGGGGGACGATGGCCCAGGCAGAAGGCAGCAAGTCTCTCGTTGCTCCCCTGAACTCCCATTTCCCCTGGGCCAGCCTGCCTTCCCTAGAGCCATTCTCCCAGCGTCCCGTTCCGCGCTGCGGGAGAGGACCGCTCAGAGCCGTCTGGGCCCCTCCCCACCGTCTGACGCCCATTGTGCCCCCGGGGCTGGTGGGGCACTCACTCCGAGGGGAGGTTCTCCCTCTCCCCCCCACCCGGGGAGGGGGCAGCGGGCCTCAGAAGGGGTGGTGGGTGGGCGGCAGGCCCAGGATGGGGTGCAGGCCAGGAGGGGGCAGCAGCCTGGGGAGGGGACACGGGACGGGGGGTGCTGGGCGGCGGGGAATTGGGAGTTCACTGGGCCCAGGGGCCGTCTCCTGCTCCCCGCGCAGCCCAGAGGGGGCAGCTGGGCCCACGCCCTCTGGCCCCAGGCCTTTGTGGCTCCAGTGTATTTTCCAGTTGATGAAACGGAGGGGGCGGCCCCACCTCAGCGGCCCTGGGTGAGGCTGCGCTGCCAGAGGCACCTCTTTGGGAGGCTGCAGCCTGAGCCCCAGGCCGCCCCAGGTCACGCCTGCCAATCATGGGCCACCTGTGCAGGTGAAGGGGCCTGGTGGCAGCTGGTGCCGGGGGTGGGGGAGGGAAGGGAAAAGCTAATGCTGCCCTTGCTGTTTGCCGGCTGTGTGTCCCCCAGCAAGTCGTCCAGCCTCTCTGAGTGGAAGAGGAGCGCGGGAGTCTGGGGACCCTGCTCCTCCCTCCAGAGCAGGGAGGTGAGGGTGACAGGACAGAGAGGAAACAAGCCTCTGGGTTGTGTCCAGACTTGGCAGCCCTGAGCAACAGCGGGCAGGTTACCTAACATCCTGGGGCACTTTTTTCCTTTATCTGTAAAATGGAAGAAACAAGATGTTATTAGATGGGTAAATGAGATAAATTATAGCAAAGCCCTAGAATAATGCAGGCACAGAGCAAACTCCAGGAAAAGTGCTACCACCACCATCACCACCATCACCACCACCACCACCACCACCATCATCATCATCATCACCACCATCACCATCATCATCATTACCACCACCATCACCATCACCATCATCGTCATCATTACCACCATCACCATCACCATCATCGTCATCATTACCACCATCACCATCATCACCACCATCATCACCACCATCACCACTCTCACCATCATCACTATCACCACCACCACCATCATCACCATCATCATCATCACCACTATCACCACCACCACCATCACCACCATCATCACCACCATCATCATCATCATCACCACCACCGTGATCATCATCACCACTATCACCACCACCACTATCACCACCACCATCACCACCACCATCACCACCACCACCATCATCACCATCATCATCATCATCATTACCACCACCGTGATCATCATCACCACTATCACCACCACCACCATCACCACCATCATCATCATCATCATCATCACCACCATCACAACAGTCATCACCATCATCACCACCATCATCACCACCATCATCACCACCATCACCACTCTCACCATCATCACCATCACCACCACCACCATCATCACCATCATCATCATCATCATCACCACCATCATCACCATCATCATCATCATTACCACCACCGTGATCATCACCACTCTCACCATCATCACCATCACCACCATCACCATCATCATCATCACCACCATCATCACCACCATCATCACCATCACCACCATCACCATCATCATCATCATTATTCATCATTATCTTAATAAAATACTGATACTGTGGACATAGTGAATCCATTTTTGTGGGACCTGAAGCCTACACTGTTTGGTGGGCTGGGGAAGAAACCCCCTTAAGGAAAAGGAATACAAAATCATAAATGCAAAAGTAGATACCGAAGTGAAATTGCATTTTAAAAATGAGAAAATGTATCATAACAAGTTATGCATTTTTTAAAGTTGGCAAATTAAAAAATCATTAAAAACCCAGAAAAATAACATAATCATTTTTAGTAACTGTCTAAGACACCATGTCATATTTTTTCTACTTTTTTGGCTGCATAGCCTTTGGTTCTTCATAATGATTTAAGAATGTTTTTTATCAAAAGAGCAGGATAGTTCAGTTTTCCTCTAGTGTGGCTGATCAAAATGTGTCTTTTTAGTACTGGTAGTCTTCAAAAATGCCTTTTAACTTTAAAATTCCTCTATAGATAACACTGTATATAATCTTGGTGTTGCTGTCAAATCTGAAAATAAACTATACACTGTTTTTCATATTTTGCTGTAAGATTTAAGGACAGTCCAAGTTCTCTTATGTTGTCACCAATCTTAAATACTGGTTGTGAGGACACCAGTCACTATTAGCCAGATCGCCTCTGTCCTGGTGGCCCTATTTGAGTGTTAGGCTCTTTGTCAAATTACCAAGAAATGTAAAACTTTTCTCACTGTAATCATGAGTTATTCTTCTTCGTTAATTGGGTCATCAGAAATCTAACTCTTCCTCTTAATGCAGTATCTCCTGAGAGCCATCTGCGTTTTGCATTACCATTAACTTCTTAGCATCTGAGTAGGGTGGGAAGCATTTTTGTGTGGTGTGTAATTTCTATGTGGCATCATCAGGCACAGGCCTGGGAGAACTTCCATGTCTACACAGCATCGGTGAGAACCAAACCCACCACTTACAGTGTTACATGTCTGGTGATTAGAAGCATTTTCCATATACCGACTTCTCATACCATACGTTTCAGATGCTGCTTCCAGATCCATGTGCTGGGGACAAGCTCTTGCCACCACCACCCTCTGGATCTCTTTGAGTCCACATGTCCTGATGCTGCACCAGTCAGTGTGGTGGCCCTTGGAGCATCCCTGAAAGCTATCCCTGCGGTAATCATACATGCAAGGGACAGTGAGTCACATCACATAAGCCTTTAATCCAACCTAAGTGGACTCTCAATTCAATTTCCACTTAGCAGACCCCCCTCCAAAATGCCCCTGGCCTTTCCACCCCCTGCCATGAAGGAGGGTGCGGTGGAGGGAAGTCCTAGTGAGAAGAGACAACGGACTTCACCGCTGGTGGTTGTAATACCTTGCCTTTTTTATGCAGAGCCCCATTAGTTCGCCAGCAGATGCCACTCGGAGCCTCAGAGGGCCTGAGCAAGTGGACCCTGTGAACTTGGTGGTGAGTGTACCTCTGGCTGTGGACTCGTGGCTAGCTTCTATTTTAGGGGTTCTAGAAGGTCTATCATATCTCCATGGCACCCTATCAAGCATAAAGGTGTCCATAATTACACCGTCAGAAATGCGTTCCTTTGGGTAAAGCCCTGCCTCCCTTTGAAAATACGCCTGGGGCTGGGGGGGTGGGTGGGCGTGGTCAGAGGCAGGATATGGAGTCCTTCACACTTTAGTATAAACTTATTCACCAGAGGAGGGTTAGAGCGGTAGGAGAGCTCTCGGGATTGTGATATAAAGATTCAAGAGAGAGGGACCATATCACCAAAGGCAAACTTCCTTCAATTCACACTTGGTGTGGGGAATGAGTGTGCTTGATTCTGCAGTCCATTTGGGGGATGCAAGTGGCCCACAGGAGAAGGTGGAGTGGGGGAGAGAGCCTACAGCATCTTAGCATCATTTTTAGTCAATTTTTAAATCTGAGAATAATAGAAGAGATACAAATTATTAATACTATTCATAGCACTTTATCAACAAAATCACTTTGCTAGGTAGATATTTTGGGTTTTATCCAGTGCATTAAGCCCCATGCTGGTGACCTAGCTAAAGAGGAACTGGAAAGACACAATCTTTCTGCTTTGCTCTAACTTGCTTCTCCCATCATGACCTGCACCCCCCCTTCCCTCAGGGACATTTCTGTTTGCCGGAGACCAACTCGGGTCCCAGCCCAGCTGAAAGGCATCGCCCACACGTACCTCACCCGCCTAGGGTGATGTCTAGTTCCCACGTCCCCCGAGGTGAGCATGTGGTGGTTTGGTGGGGACGGGGAGGATCTCAGGTCAACTTTGCTTCTCTTTCCATCGAGAGGTGGTGGTGAGGTCCCCGAAGAAGATCCGCAGCAGAGGAGGGAGAGAGAGAAGAGAGCCAGTGTCGCAAGGGGGGTGACTGTCCCTCTCCGTGCCCCCACTGGCTCTGAGACCGGCAAGGGGTCTGTCCCCAGAGCAATCCGGGGCTCTGCTCTCGCAGTGGCCATCGCTGACAAGCCCACGCCTTGGTGAGCCCCGCTGGAAGCCCCTGCGAGGGGCCATGAGGAGGCCGCTGTCCGCAGGCTGTGTGCAGGGTCTTCGAAAAGAGAAGGCAAATCCTGGGATCGTCTGTAGAAACCAGGCTGCAGAACACACAGCCCCAGGGCTCCGGGGACAGAGGAACGTCGGTGGTGTGTCCCCAGGGCTCCGGGGACAGAGGAACGTCGGTGGTGTGTCCCCAGGGCTCCGGGGACAGAGGAACGTCGGTGGCGGCTGAGTCTGACATGCTGATTGTGAATCCTGTGGCCACCTTTACTCGCTGTGTGCCTTAGGGCAAGCTCCCGAACCTCTCTCTGCCTCAGTCCCCCCACCCAGAAGTGGGGGTGGTGACGCCCCCCGTGTCGCGGTGAGGATTGAACAGAATGCTAGGAGGGCTTCCAGCACAGTGCTGGACGCACCCCAGACGGGCGGAGGACCAGGCTTACAGAGGGGACAGGTGTTTGACAGAGGACACATTCTCCGAGCTTCTCCCCAGACGAGGTCCTGAGCAGACCCCGGGGGAGGGTCCCAGACCTGCAGAAGGTGCGCCTAGTTTGAGGCGGAGAGACAGATCTATCTGCCTGCCTGGAAGAGGGAGCAGCTGGCCCCAGGGAGCGGAGAGTGGGGAGCCAGCGGCCTTGGAAAGAGAGGAGCAAGAGATGTGTCATCTGGGGCAGGAAAGGTCATCCTGGGTCAGGTCAGTGAAAGGGCTGCCTCTGAGTGGGGCTTTGGAGGAGGAGTTCTGGCTGGAGATTTATGGCAGAAGATTACACCCCGCAGAGGGGAGACCGGAGCAAGGGCACAAGGGTAGAAAGCAAGGTACTCTTCGGGGAAAGTGAAGAATTGGAGATTCGGGGCCACACGGCGTAGGAATAAGGCTGGAAATCAATAAAGCTGCCCATGGAGTCCAAGGTAAGTCAAGGCCAGAGAGGGGGTGGCTTTGCATGTCTTTGGCCGCCAGCGCCTGTGTTTGTGTCTCACTAGGAAACAGTCTCTCCTCTTCAGAGAGACAGCTCCATTCTTCAGAGCTTGCTCATCCCCCCAAAGCGGGGGTCCGGCCCCGCCGAGCTGTTTCATCAGGAGAGCGAGGAATGGGGCCGCCATCCAGCCGGAGCGCAAGGGAGGGCAGGCGGGCGGGGAGAAGTACTAGGGAGCTACACCGTTATAAATACCCTTTAGGGCCCTGTGACTGGGCCGTAAATCGCCGCACTGTGCTCAGGTGATGTCACCCGACGCTCGGCTGTATTTATAGCTTTGCTTGCCGCTCCCCGGGATTTGCCGCTCCCCGGGATTTTTTTTTTTTTCACATTCGAGGTAATATGTGTCTCCCCACCACACACTCACACTGAACAAGAGGAGATCAACTTTCCTGCCATTTCTGCTCTTCTTCCTCCAGCGCCTTGGAAGGATGATCTCCGACGACTCATCACACGCCCCAAGTCCCTCTTCTGGTCTAATTGTCGGCCCCGGGGCTCCCTACTCTGTGAAGTGCAACTTGGCCCAATTCAGAAAAGGGGCGTCTCTCTCTTTCTCTCAGTCCTGGGAGCCGACTGCACCGGAGGCACCGCGACCGCCACCGTGGACGCTACCAGCACCGTATGGCCCGCGCACAAACGGCTTCGCGGTCAGCAGGGGCCAGACACTGACCGCTAATCCCACGTGTGACTGAGGCCGCCGGTGGAAATCCGGGCTCCTGGAGGACAAGAGCCAGGTGACCCAGCCTGCTGGATGAATTCGAGAGGCTTCCCTGGAGAAGGGACACGCCGTGGGAGGTCCGAAGGAGGAGGGGACTTGGCCCTGGGACGGGATACGAGATGGGGTTAGGCCTGGTGGGAATCAGCGCTATGGACGACGGAACAGCCCAGAGGCTGTCATGGAGGCCCGTGGCCAGTCCCAGGCGCCGGAGAAGCAGAGAAGCTGAGATGCAGAGGAGCTGGAAGGTGAGGGCAGGAGGGTTGGCAAGGAGCAAGGGCTGGCAGGCGAGGCAGCTCCATCCCCGGCGCCCTCTGGGAGCCCAGGGGAGGATTCTGGGTCTGATCCTAAGGGCCGTGAGAACCACCAGGGAGGCTCAAGTAGAGGAGCCAAGTGGTTAGATTTGAGCTTGAGAAAGAGCACGGGGCTGCGTAGAGCAGCTTTGCAGAGAGGGCAGGAGCAGACCCTGGGGGTCACGGTGCCGGTGACCCTGCGCAGGGCAGGAAGCGATCCCGCCTTCCAGGAACTGCGGACGGAGGTGGGGATGGGGAGGAGGAGGAGCGGTCAGGTGCAGACCAGAGGCCCCTGGGTTTGAACGGGACGGAGGCTGCTGCCCTTCTCACCACACTGCGGTGGGACTGACCCACAAGAAGCTGTAGGTATTTCCCGTGTACAACTTGGTGAGTTTAGAGACGGGCGTGCGTCCATAAAACCATCACCACAGTCGATGCCGGAAACAGATGCATCCCCTCCGAAAGTTTCCTCCCACCCCGTTTATTTATTATTATTTTACTTTGTGATGAGGACACCTAATGTAAGAGGTACTCGTAGCAAATGTTGACGTGTGCGATACGGTCCTATTACCTCCAGGCACGGTGCTGCTGCGGGCCAGTGATCTCTGGGACCTACCGCCCTTGTAAACCTGCAAGCTTTCACCTCTTGACGACTGCTTCCCTCCCTCTCCGGTCCCCAGACAGCCCCCACCCTCCTCTCTGGCCGCACCCCTGGAAGGAGGGCCCAGAAGGGGCAGCCAGCTTTCTGTTTGTTTTTTTTTTGGGGGGGGCGACTATTTCCTCTGGATTTGTGATCCCCAAGTCTCTTCCCAAACCCTGGAATCAAGCTCCATGTGGGGAGGACTTAGGGATGGAGTTGGAGGAAGGTGGGGGTCGGGGAGGAGAGGGGCCTGCCGTGGCCTAAAGGGGCAGATGTGGTGGCAGAGGCTCATTGCTGGCTGTGTCTTGGAGGCTGGAAGCGAGGCACTGGAGGGACATTAAATCAACATTCTCCATCTGTCCATTTAGGAAATGCCACCAAAGCTGGCAGCCAGACCCTGCCTGGCAGGCACAGCTGGGCCTGGTCCCTGGCCCAGACGAAGCTGGGAAGCCAGAGGGAAACTGTTCAAACAGGGAGCATTTGCAGAGCCCACCGTGCACCCAAGGGAAACCCTCCGTGGGCACTGCAGGGAAGAGCCCCCGACTCCTTATTGCACCACCGGGGCACCGGGGCAGCAGATGGGACAGGAAACAGAGGCCTAGAGGTAAAAACATCAGCCTGAGACTGGAGAAGCCAATTCTCAACACTCAACTCCAGGAAACTCCCGAAGCTCCCGTTCTGCCCTCGTAAAAAACATGGGCGTTTCTCTCTCTCTGCACCTCCCAAGTCGGCCCTAAGTATCTGTCCGTCTTTCCCCTGGGGAAAGCCCCTGGGGAGCAAGGGGTGAGCCTTCTCCTCTGCGTGTCCCGACGGCTTCGCCTCGTGCCTGGCCACAGACTCAGCTTTTACTATGAGTCTATGAGGTGAGCAGGTGGACGAGTGGGTGAATGAGCTCATCGTGACCCAAACCCTCAGCAAGGGTTGCTGTGACATCGTTAAGGGTCTTGCTTTAAGTTCACGGCCCCTCTCGTAGTAAAGGGTTAAGTAAGCCTCCCCTTTCGATTTCCATTCCTAGGGGCTTTATTCACCTTTACCCTTAAACCTACTGTGATGGTCAGTGACCTTAACGCAGCCTCAAAGCCTAATGCTTGCTGCCGGTGTGATCGGCAATCTGGCTCCTACGCAAACGTGAGCCACCCCCTGAGTCCCTGTCCTGCACAAACAGATCTGACCATCGGGTTTAGGTCTCTGAAGGAACCCCAGGGGATGTTAAAGTTCTGGCGGCTGTGGGCTAGGGAGTAGGACCCAAGGAAGCTAAAACCGAGGACCAAAGGAAGGTGAGGGGGAACCCCCTTTCTCCTCGGGTCCCCCACTTCTGCTCCCTTGTTTCCCATTTTTCAGATACCGACAGGAGCCCAGAGCTACACACAGATCAGAGCTGTTTAGACTCCAGGGGTTCTGCTGACGAAGCATCTGGGATGGCTCTGGGGTGCAGGGGCGGAGTTAGCCAGATACGCGGACGGACCCCGGCCTGAGAGGCAAGAGGCCTGGGCTCCGGCCCCCACCCGACTGGAACTTGCTCTGTGGCCCTGAAGGAGCATGTCACCATCTCAGAGGGGAGCTGCACTCCCCCTGGTCCGAGGCCCTTCTGGTTCCCAGGCTGGGTGTTTGTGCTGACGGCTCATATTACTGTTTCTGGTTTTTTCCTAAGGAATCTGTTCCCTGCTCTCCCTTCCTTGCACCCATGCCCACACCCCCAGCTCTGAACCTGCACCCTCTTCTCTTTCTCTGAGCTGGTCTTGGCTGGGCTGCTCATTTGAAGCAGGGGGTCTTCGGATCCCTGTGAGCTCAGGCCATGAAATCCTCATGACATCAAAGACGACGTAATGCGTCTACTTAATGCCACTTGTCTCCCCATGTTGGAGCTAGAATCTGGGGATGAGTGGGTGGTAAGGAATGGGGAACACTGCTGCCCTCGAGGCTGGCATGTGGGAGACACACCCTGGGAGCCTGTCTCCGCCAAGTTCATCCTTCCCGAGCCCTGCCTGGGAGTAGCCTCCCCCTGTCCAAACCTCCCTCTAAATACTACGGTCGCTGCTTCTCAGTAGGCATCCCTGCCGGGGTCTGGACTTGAGTCCTTCCCCTTCACTCACAGCACTGCTCCCACTGACACCCTCGCCCCACTGAGAGCCGGGCTCGTCCAGGTCTCCCAAGGGACCCCTAAGGCTGCTCTCCCTGCCCCCGCTGGCTCCCCTCACGGTGCAGATCTGAGTTTCTCCCTGGGGCGGGTGAGGCCGTCCTCCGGCTCTGCTCATTCCTGTGCGTCCCCAAAGCTGGGCATCTAAGGAGATCAAGAACAAGAGAAAATGGGCTGATGGAGCAGCAGGAAAGCCCCAGGCCTGATATGTGGAAGGGTTTCTGCACCCCCTGCGGTGGGTGGGCAGGATGGGGGGAGGAATGGGGAGAAGCCAGGGCACTGGGAGGAGCTGGGAGCAGGAGGTCGGTGCTCCCCACTCTGGGCTGCCATCTCCGCAGCAGGGCGCAGACAGGATGGCCTCCGGCTCTGGGGACTCAGGGCTTCTTTTGTGGGCAGGATTATTTTCCAGGCTGAAAATCAGGATCTTGGCCTTTCTCTTGTGCGTCTCTGGGAAGCAGCAGGCGCACAGTCCTCCGCCCCCTCTGGGGGAAAGAGGACAATTTATAGAATTGTTCTGCTGTTCTTAGCTCTCATCGAGACAAAGAATTCATTTCTGTCTCTCAGGGTGGCTTCTCCCGCGGATGGTCGTAAATTGCCTTCCTGCTCACTCTCCGACCTCTTGGTCTTTTTGCTTTTGTGCTCAAAAAATTATTAATATTTCTCTTAACTCCATATATAACCTTTGGCTGCTTCTCTCCTTTTTCTGGGTGAAGGTGTCCTCTGGGATTACTCGCTCCGCCTCCAGGCCTGCATACCTCTGTCTGGGCAGGGCAGGGCGCTGTGCCTGAGCACGAGACCAAGCCGGCAGGAGGAAGGTTCGACGTCCCTGCGCTGGGGAGCTCCCGCAGAGGAAATGATCACAGCTGGCATTTTCTGCTCACTCCGTGCCTAGCACTAAGCGCTGTACGAATACCGGACCCACTTAAGCCTCACGCCTCCCCCCCACAGCAAGTGCTCCCAACCCTGTTTTCAGATGAAGAAACCAAGGACGGGGAGGGCAGGTAAATAAGCTGCGGAGGTCTCGCAGAAAGTAAGGGACAGAACCCGGGTGAGGCTCCATGTGCTTGGTTCTCAACCATCCTGCAGTCCCTCTGCTGGGAGACGGGCTCCCCAACTTGCCTTCAGGAAGTTGCAGACTGAGGGGGCAGGCACAGCACTTGCCCTCCAGGGGCCCCAAGTTGGATAGGGGAGGCAGATATTCCGTCCTGGGGACGTATGTCCGGTCTGATGGAAAAGACACAGGCTTTGCCTTTGGGAGCATCCCCCCGATACTGGGGACTCAGCCCCAGGATGTCCTCAGTTTGATGAGAGTTACGTTATTAGACTCTAGCCGATTCAGTTAATTTAATAAGAATTGTGAACATCCGTACCAGAGAGAGGAGAATGGAGCAAGGGTAGGGGCGTTGCAGGAGGGAAGGTGTTGCAGGACTGCCTATCAGCAACACAGCGGGGGGTGTAGGGCAGGCGCCCTCATGGGTGGCAGGCTTGCGAGGCAATGCCCCCGGAGCTCAGTGGTTCTCAGCCCGGGCTGCCCATTAGGACTACCTGGGGAGATGTTTAAGAATGCCAGTGCTTGGGGCTTCACCCTAGAACAAGCAGTCTTTGGAAGAGAGGCCAAGGCACTGGTGATTTTTTTTTTTTTTTAAGATTTTATTTATTTATTTGACAAGAGAGAGAGAGAGAGATCACAAGTAGGCAGAGAGGCAGGCAGAGAGAGAGAGAGGAGGAAGCAGGCTCCTTGCTGAGCAGAGAGCCCAATGTGGAGCTCGATCCCAGGACCCTGAGATCATGACCTGAGCCGAAGGCAGAGGCTTTAACCCACTGAGCCACCCAGGCGCCCCTGCACTGGTGTTTTTAAAAAGCTTCTCAGGAGATTAGGATCCACAGCTGGNAGAGGCAGGCAGAGAGAGAGAGAGGAGGAAGCAGGCTCCTTGCTGAGCAGAGAGCCCAATGTGGAGCTCGATCCCAGGACCCTGAGATCATGACCTGAGCCGAAGGCAGAGGCTTTAACCCACTGAGCCACCCAGGCGCCCCTGCACTGGTGTTTTTAAAAAGCTTCTCAGGAGATTAGGATCCACAGCTGGTGTTGAGGACCGTTGGCTAGAGTTGGGGTCTTCAGCTCTGGAAACGGGGATGTTGAATGGCTTATGTGGATGGGATTTTGGAGAAGTGTGTTTGCTACGTACGGATGGAGCTGGTGAGGATTTGAGATGAAGGAAAAGTGGAAGGGAAGTTGAGGGACTGGACAAGACAGGTGGGGTGAGTGCTTAGGCTGTTGAGGCACTGGAGAAATTGAGTTCCTCTGCTGCTAGGGCTTCAAGGTAATAAAGAGATAAGTTTTGAATACCAAGTCCCTTCTCACACTAAGAATCACCACCAAACCTGAATAGAAGATGGAGGAAGGTGGGTAAGAAGCTCTAAGCTTAGAATATTCTCTTCCCTCTATTCTGGGCTTTTTCTTCTCAACATTGTCCTAAATAACTATCACCATGGGCCTTCCTTCTGTGTACCTTTATGCAGAGTGAGGAGAAAAGGCACTCTCGCTGATACTCCAAGAGCACCTCTACCTCAGGGCCTTTGCACTGGCTGTTACCACCTACTTGCTATTTTTACCCCCTCAGGTATGTGAATCCCTCAGTTCCTTCAGGTCCCTGTTCAAATGGTGCTTTGGCAGAGCACTTTTCCCTTATTACTGTTTGTCTCTCACAGCATCTACTGCAACATGGTATATTTTATATATATTTGTATAGGCAATAAAAACTGCCTCTTCCTCCCCTCCAGAATGGAACACGAGCAAGGAGGGATTTAACCTCTTTTTGAAAAAATGTTTTTCATTGTTGTATCTCCAAGGCCTCGAATTGCGAATGCAGCACAAGCAGGCACTAAAGAAATATCTGTGGAACGCATGATTAATGAATGAGTAAATGAAAAGCCCTTATGTGTCTGCGCCTTGGTGTGTGGCTGTTTGAATGTATTTGAGATTCTATTCCTATTTCTCTGGGCTGCCTATGGCTCTTTCCTTTTAAACCGTGCGTTTGCCTGTGCACATGTGTGTTTGCACGTATGAAGGACTCCCGGGTCTGTGCACGGCATGCTTCTGAATAGGAGCTCGTGTGTTTCTCCGCCTCTGTATCTGTGTCCTCCAGTTGCGTGCAGATGTGTGTCTGGACCATTCAGCCCGGTGTCAGGTTCCTCGAAGAAACCACCTCACACCAGCAGGGGGCACCAGAGAGCCATGCGCCCGACTTCTCCGGGGCCGACCTCGAGAATTCTTGGCGGGTAGCGTTAGGGACCCAGGAGACCGAGGACCTGGTGGAAAGAAGTGGAGACCTCTCCAGACCAACAGAGTCCTGTAAAGTTGTGCAATTCCTGTGCAGCGTCTGTGATTTCTCCCTAACTCATCCCCTGGGACGCCGACTCCAGGCAGCCCCAGCAACGATGTGAGCCGAAGCATCCGGCTGGGGTTGGCAGGGGGCCTGGTGGCCAAGCTGGGCTCCTAGGAAAGGAGGAGACCCGTACGCCTGCCCTCGTTCCGCTCAGCAGGAACTCCCTCCCTTCCCAGTTCCCAGCTCTCTCGACCCCAGAGGATCTCCAACGCCTCGGTGCGTAGAGATCCGCCTGGCTGCCCTCCCCGGGCCCTTCCCAGCCCCGAGTCGGCGACTTTCTCCTCCTGGACGGTACCACTCGGGACGAACAAAGGCGGGAGGCCGCGGCGCCCCTTCGCGGCCGGCTGAGGGCTGCGACGGCTGGCCTGGCCCCACCGCGCCGCGCGGCCCGGGCAGGGGCTCCAGAGGCTCCGAGGGGCAGCTCGCGGTGCCCAGCTCCGGGTGTCGCCCACCCCAGCGTTCAGTAATCCACCGAGAATTCCCACTTTCGGGAATCTAGGGGTTGGGTTCTGGGTGCGGGATTGACAAGGAAAAGACAGGCATTTTGTGCTTTTTGACTCCAAGACCCACCACCTGCCCATCGCGGTGCCCCCCGCCCCCAACCCATACACGCGCAGACAGACAGACAGACACAGGACCTCTCACGCCGCCTCCCCATCACGGCCGTGCCCTCGGCCGCCCCCACAGCCC